>OZ034967.1:32084463-32106963 GCA_964030785.1 Siderastrea siderea
TTGGAACAGTTCGAAGCATTCTGAGTGGAACGAATTTTAGCGGAAATCAAGAAGGAGTGGGTGTTCGACGAAAGCGTTACTGAGTTCAGAGAGCGGTTGAAAGAGAGAGAACAGTTGAAACAGGCAACCCAGGTAGCACGAGCCACTTACGTGCGAGAGCATTGGACCCTGAGTCTTTATCCGCAGTTCACTTGTGAGTGGTTCATCGAAGGATTGGATTTTTGCTGTCCGCAATGGAGAAACGAGTTCAAGAGACCCAAGACTCCGCCGCCCCCGAAACTCCGGAGATCAAACCAGTCGTGAAAAAAATCAAGACCGAAGCACGGTTCACTCAGACTGTGGCCGTCCCCAAGATTCAGCCGAGAGCGGTGGCTACGGCCGAGAGCCATTGGCAAAAACTACCTCCCGAGATCCAGGAGAAAATTCAAGACATGGCAGCGCGTGAAGCCCATCGACAAAAGTTGAACAAGGTATGTGGAGAAGAAGAGTTTCTTTTGATTGAACAATGTTTTGTTTGCAAGAAAGAAGAGTGGGGGATATTGTGGACACCCTGTTGTCAAAAACCCACGCATTTGGAGTGTTGTCCTGCACCCATTCATATTAACCCCGGTTTGCGTCAAGTGTGTATGATATTGGATATCGAAGGTTTCGTTCTCCGAGGGAATAGAGTGATTGTTCGCGAAGTGGGATGGTGCGACATGAATGGATTTTCGGATAGCTTTCATTTTAAACCTGAAGTTCAATACAACTCTTTATCTCCGAGGGATAAGCGGACTGTGAGTTACGTGTTCCACAACATCCACGCGCTTCCTTTTGAAGCACGCTCACAAGAGAATGCCGCCGAGGGGTATTTGGTTGATTTTGTTGTCAAAACCTTGTGTGAAAAACTCTCTACCCTTGAGAGAGATGTGGTCGCCTACAAGGGTGGAACGCTTGAAAAACAATTATTGACGCGATTAAATATTCCTCACGTCGATTTAGAAGAGTATGGCTGCCCAAAACCCAATCGTTTACTTTTTGATGGATTCGAACCTCTTTTTGATTGTGGTCATCACATTCATTCCCATTCCCACTGCCCACGAGTGGAGACATATTTATTTCACCAATGGTTGACTTGCCATTCTTGATTTCATGGAAGAAATGATCACGTACCGGATTTGTTGTTTGATTCTTAATAGGTCATTGAAGAAATGGAAATGACGGCGACAATGATTTGGTGTTCTTATTGTGAACAATATCACTTTAAAAAACATTTAGACAATAAACCTGAGATGCTTTGGTGTTGGCAGTGTGATGCACATCATCCATTAATTCGAATTTGTTGACCCTGTAGGTGTTTTCAGAAATGTGGTCGTCGTCTTTTTTCCGTCGGTGCTATTGGTGTAATAGATATCCCCTGTTGGCATCTACTCGATTACTGAAAAGGATTTGTGACGATCTTTTCAGGTGATGACCCAAATGACAAAGGAAAAGTGGCATCGCTTTAGTTGTGTTCGATGTGAAATTGATTTTTATTGTAAATTTCAACGGTGGAAAGTTTTGTAGTTTACTGCATTATATAGCTAAGTGGGACTTTATTTATCAAAGACTCCTTCATTTTTAGAGTTAAGATTCACTGTACAGCCAGCAAGGTAGTCAATATCAAATAAGTGGCTTAAATCTTTGTGCAATATACTATGAGTCATATAAATGATGTCCCTGGGTGGGCCTTCATTATCTACTATGGTTTCCACAGCAATGTATGCCTCATTAGGACTCTGCTCCATTAAGTATTTTTCCCAATCATCGAGCTGTTGATGTAGGTATTTCTTAAACCTATAAAAATTGGTACGTATGTGGCGGACGTTATTCCTTGCAGTCTTGCAAATTTTCAGATGAAGTTCATACTTGGGTTCAAAGCGACATTTGAGTGAAGTTATCGAATTTAAAGAGGGAACTGTAAAATCTCTTAAAGACATCTTTGAGTTAGAGGATGAATCGTGGCCAATTTGCAAAAGTCTAAAAAGCAGATGCTTCAGCAAGACAATGCAGTAGCGTAAAGCGGTGTAAATTTTACACGGTAAAGGTTAACGAAGCTTGCGTCTTTCATGCATGCGCACTCAAAAAACTCTAGGGAGCCACCTTGAAGCAGAATGGTTGTTTTGCTAGGTAGGTACAATTTGTGAATGTAACCCCCAGATGTATTAGTTGGAGGTTGGTACAGTGCTTTTCTCATTTGCTGCCTACTATTAAATGACGTCTGAGTGCTGCACTTCTAGTGAAAATCTGAAATTTTCCAACCTCTGTGCTTTCCTGAAGAGGTCACTAGCAAAGAACACCTTATTTTGGTAGGAAGGAAAGAAATATCTAAACGAAACTGTAATATCATATATTTCGTTAGAATGTGCCATTACTTATTCATTGATGAAGGCGAAGTATTAAAAGCCGTAAGTGTAAAGGAACGTGGAGAAAGAGCAGTTATAACCATTATAACGAGAACGGTTATTCCGATTATCATGATCTAACTCCAGTTTTGTACTTTGCGCATTATAAAGCTAAAAGGGAGTTTATTTATCAAAGACTCCTTAAGTTTTTACAACTGAGATTCATCGACATTAATGAATCGTGGCCTCACAATTTATTCAAAAAGAAAATTAGAGCTATGTTGCGAAGCAGGGAAAGATGGTTACATGATAACCATTTCTTTTTTGGAGAGTTTAAGCATCAGGGTTGTTTTGCTTGGGGATGTGAGCTTTGTAAGTCTGATCCACCAGATAGTGACGGTGATGGCTGGACATGAGTGACTGTATTTCTGTCTTTGTGTTTTATGAAATGATGGAAATTGAACTGTGTGGCGTGTTTGATCTGTCTGTTTCCGAGACATTTCAATAGATTTGGCAAAAAGCATTCTTTTGATGACAAATCATGTTTGACCTAGCTGATGCAAGTTGTCCAAGAGAATGTATGTGTTTTAACAAAAGGTGTTGAAAATATGGCATAATTCAATGTGATTTGAGATATTGCACAACTTGAAAAGACACCTCTTAAACCAATACTGAGGGGACCTTGAAAACGTAGGAAATTTCTTATTTTATGATTGCAATTTTTAGTTGTATGCCCTGAAATCCTCTTTCCTCTTGGGACTCATGCCCACTTACAACACTCCCCCACCCCACCCCCTTCACATGAAATCCCTACTGAGTATGCCTCCCACATCACTTTACAAGGACACTTCTAAGCCACAGCAACCAAATTACACAGGTCGAAGTTCTTTTCTACTTCTACAACAGCCTTACTTTGTGGTTGCCACTATTTTCAAACAGAGGTTTCAAGTGTTCTTCATAGTGCAGTTTTGGTTTTACTTATTATATTTATATTTTTCCATGAACCCTTCCACGCCCTGTTGTCTCATTTCCCAAACCAGTTTACCATATTCATCACTTTTTGCTCGTGTTCCTCTTGATAGAAGGTAACAATTCCATACAAGGATGAAAGAATCCAGAGTACCAGTAGAGAATGACGAGAGAGACTGAAGGAGGAAGAGGAAGAAGAAGGAGTTAAAGAAGAAGGAGAAAGAAAGATAAGAAGAATAACAAGGTAAAGAGAAGAAGAAAGGAAGAGAGAAGATATCGAAATTTTAAACTGTATATTAATTTAAAAATTGAAAAAAACTAGTATAAACTTAAAAGAATTTAAAATAAAAATTTAATTTACTTCGAAAGAAGCAATCGTATTGCGCTTACCTTCAAATTTTTTTACCTTTGTGAGCAAAAACTTGAGATTATTGGTTGTTTGCAATGACTAAAAAAATTTCAGGTTTTTTTTGCAAACCATTTCTGGCAATGCTAATGTTTGCATTGACGTCCTTTTCAATAGTGCGAAATGAATAGTGAATAAGTGAGGTACAATAATTCCGCTTCCACCCCAACCAGTAGTCCACAGCTTCCACGGTTTCTACAGCGTTGCAGCTACGGTCACTGCGATGACAACTTCAGATGCGTTTAATTCTGGAGAGATTCAAGTGTCTCTTTGTTTGTTTTTCTATTTCACTATGTTTAGGATATGTTTAGCTCCAAAACAATGACAAAAGACAAGAAAGAAAACGCAACACCACAGGGAAAACATAACGCAACGAAAGAGAACTAAATACGACACATGCATAACAACAACACAACGCAACGCAACGCAACACAAGAGGTCCAAAAAACACACAGCAGATTGCAACACAATGCAACACAACGCAACCGGAACACAACCGGACGACACAACAAAAAGCAGATCGCCACAAAACGCAACGCAACACAACTGGAAGAACACAACATGACAAAACTCCAGACAGATATGCAACAGGCGATCGAGCTGGTCGATGGACCGAAAACTCCATGGAAAAATTTGGTCAAAAAACGCTGCAGGTATATTAGGTTTTGTTGCTAGTCTAATCAGGGAACACTACAAAGACAAAGACAAAAGGAACAACCTAACTATTCGCCTCATTGGAGAGCAAGCCATAGCTCTTGCACGATACTCACACAGACTTATTGATGTTCTCAAAGTTCCAAATGAAACACCTTCACAGCAAATTAAAAGGTTGGCACTGAGGAAGTGGCACAGTATTTAGGGGATGCTTGCACATTATTTAACGAAGTAGACACCAATGTTACTGAGGTTAGTAATTTAAGTGAAGTTTGTAAGATGTATTTCAATATTCTTGTATTATTCTTTGAACAAAATGTAAATGTAACTGTGTGGACTGTCGCAAATGCCACTCCTTACCATGCATCATTGCTTTTCAGCAAATACAAGGTAGGTTATGGAATTATTTCTTTACAAGCCAAAGAGTCAAAGCACTCTGGGATTAAATCTGACCTTGCCCTCACTAATCGGTCAAGGTCCACAGGTGGATTAGGGAAATGGTGGCAGATGATGCGGGTGAATTATGTAAGGGCATTCTATCTACCAGAACACCAACCCATGCCCTCATCATACATTTCACATTTTCAGTCCCGTCTCCCACCATTTTTTGATAAGCCCAATTGCTGTAAGTGTGGGAGCGAACGAAATGAGGCTGGTACATGCACTGTCTGTGAAGAATGTGCTGAAATTTTAGTTTGTGCTAAGGATCAGAAACTTACAGATGGTTTACTTAGAATTTTAAAGCCTGTTCTTTGAAGTGTTTGCCAAGAGAGATTTCCTGATGCAGAAACTTTGAAGTCTCGCTGCCAGTTTAGTCATACAGGAAATCAGGATGGTGAGGAAAGAAGACCACGATCCAGCAATGCAATTAATCCAAAAGAATTGTCTGTTAAACAGCTAAAAGAAGAGTTGGGATTAAGGGGGTCAAAAAAGACTGGAAGCAAAGATGTTTTAATTAGAAGGCTTGAGACTGCCTTGATTAAAGAATTATAGAATTCTAGATAAGACAGAATATTGTTTTTTATTTAATCAAATATTTTTCACATTTGATATTTATGTAAATAAAGAGTTTAAGTATAATTATGTAAACTTCTGTAGAAGACAGAAAATTGTTTTTCTTTTAAAAAATATTTTTTCATATTTAATATTTATGTAAGTAAAGGGCTTAAATATATATAGACTTCAGTATAAGACAGAAATTGTTCTTCATTTAATGTTTTTCACATTTGATGTCATGTAAGTAAAGGCCTTCAGTGCCTTGCTTAAAAAGCATTAATTGTATAATAACCAAACAAGCAAATTATTTCTATTATTATTTATTCATAAGATTTATTTATCATTGCAATATATATTACTTAAAAATTATAGTAGTCTTAGGTGAGATGTAAGGTAAACCTCCCCCCCACCCCAATGATACACGAATATGTTGTTTTTATATACATATAAGGAAGTTTACTTCTTACTATTTTCATGTAGTATAATTAACTGTAGGCACCATATAGTGAGCCTTTAAACTCGTCTTTAGGTTTATAGAGTTTGACCAATGACTACCACTTATACTTCTTTATTAACAAATGCACCTTAATTATGCAATATTATGTCTAGATCTCCTTTCACTAAAGGAAATAACATCTGATACGCTAGGTCAAAGAAAAGATTTGTACACTCTGAGGTAAATTATTAGACTGTGTGGTGTGTATCGAAATCAATGTGTCCGAAGTCTACCACTTGCACTTCTTTAAAAATAAACCATGACACAGAGCAACTTTCTTGTGTTCATTTGTAATACTGAAGTGTTTACCAGGAGCTATTTTTGCTGGTGACTCTGCGCCCGCACAAACGGGAGCATTTTGCTTAGCAACCGACCATTGTGGAAATACAAAAATAAGTAGCGCAGGGTTTTTGTTAGAGCCGGGACGCCGGGACCTTTACTCGGCTATTTTGTTTTTTGTCCCGGCTATTTCGTTTACAGGTTTTTACTAAAGATTATTCAATAAAGAGAAATGATGGTCAGCCGATATTTTGCACTTTATCATTTTTTTTCTTGGACGAGATCTTGTTTTATCACTGAGTTTTTGGATGTTTAAATTTGTGTACGCGTAGCAGATTTGGAGTTCGTGACTAGGCGTTATACCAAGTAACACAAGACGCATTTTTGACGCTCCCAAAGCTCGTCATCGAGGTATCAAATAACCTTCATTCGTGAGGAAATGCGTTAAAAATAAACAGTGTTGCAATCCCTCAAAGTGACTTTTCCGAAAGAAAAAAGAACGCACGATTTTCAATAAAAAGAAATTGTTGTCAACCATTACTTGTACTTTCTTATCTTTGGTCTAGACAAAATCGTGTTTTACCTCTATGTTGTTGGAGATTTAAATTTGTTCGTGGCGAAATGTGTACACGTAGCTGTTCGTGTATCAAGTAACACGAACACATTATAATGTCGCCGCGGCACTCCCAAAGATCGTCATCGAAGTATATCAAATAACCTTCATTCGTGATTAAAGACATTAAAATGAATTTAAAATAACCAGTTAGAAATCCTCGAAATCCTCCTGAAAAAAAATTGCGTATCTCCGTCAATGTTATTTCCCGGTATTGCGAAAGAGAACCGCAATAAATAGAGTTTGTTCCATCGCTACAGTTCAGTCTAACATTCGCTATTGAGAGAAAGCAATCGATCGGAACACGCGCTGCATTCATCTCCGTCTATCTACATCGGTGGCCTTGGATAGTAGCAAATGAAGCGGAAAATTAATGACTTCTTCCCTCAGAGGTGAGCTACTTTCTTTGTACTTAACATTTAATTAGCCTACTTCAGGAAAACAAATACAGAAATAGATCTGTAAAGTAGATTGCGTTGCTTTTTAATAATTGCCGACAAGTCGCCTTGCCTTATTTTTTTTCTTATTATTATTAATTGTTCTTTTCGGCTTTTGTCTTCTACACTCTTACATGATAACATTTGTCCTACTGTGATCCCGTTGTTTTTTCATTCATAATATTAAGAATGCGTCAGATTGGAAAGTGAAACTAAAAACGTGCGCGGTGAAGCGGATCCATTGCGGAGACTTGTTGAAATCAAAATAATTTCAAAATAATAAGCAGTTCACAAAAACATATTATCTAACCTTGCAACATCAATTTCTCAAACTATGGGGTCTACGTATAACATGGCTATGAAAAAAAATAGTGAAGTTTAAGTGAAAGTAATACTGTTATCCAGAGATAAATTTGTCATGGAAGCCACCAACATTAATTTAATTAACAATTCGTGAATGAACTTATTCAAGCGAAAAAGAAATAGAGCGGCACGAAACGATCATCTGAAATAAATTTCAAGAAAACAATTTGAAATGTTAGTGTATGGTTGGTTTAAGCTCAGCTTTTTCAAGAGAAGCCACAGTACAAAAATGTGTCAGAAAATTTATAATGCCAAGAACGCGGAAATGAGTAATTGGGCAACAATCCGAGACTATAAAACGCAGAACTTCATGCCACGTGCTTCAAGAATGAACTTAGAGTCTTATCTTTTACTTTTTTGCGTGACACACGGGACTGAACTTACTTTTTTTAAAAACTTGTGTTGAATTTGAAGTTTCAATTACATTTCAGGCCATCGGCAAACAAAACCTCTGCTCCGGGAGCAGACAAAACACCCGTGGCCGTTCTATCGGATGTAACTGTTGAAGAACCTCCCAGCAAATCATCAAACCCTAAGCCCAGTCAAAGTGTTTCTACCCAACAAGTGCTTTCTGTGGCCAGCTCATCACCTGCATCTTCCAGCAAGCAAACTTCAACAAAGCCTAGTTTGCCCGATGTCAGCACCACACGCAAAATGATAGATGATTTGTTTCCTGCAGGTGAAGTTGTGCACAGTTTCCACCACTGCACTGAAACGAAATGCAGCTATCAGAAGGAGAAAGGAAAGAAAAAATTCGACCATGCATGGCTCTTTCGAAACGATCTAAGTTACGATGTTACAACAGGGTTGTGGTGGTTGCTTTTCATCAAGGAACAGGGCATGTATTGTTTGCTCTGCCGACTCCACCATGCCAAGGGCAAGCATAACAAGAGTACATCGTATGGAATGGAGCCCGCAGTACGTTTCCAGACCGCAGCACTTATAGAGCACTGCCGTGGGAAGAAACATCAAGATTTGATTGCAGCAGAAATGTTGAAGAGGACCTCGATTTTTCAAGAAAAACTTGATGAGCGTAATCTCCACCGGCAAGAAATTCTGTATAGTGCTTTCATGTCGTTGTACTGGCAGGTTCAGCATGGCATTGCCTACCCTAACTTCCCCTCCATGTTGAAGATGATGCAGGCGATAGGTCTGGAAAAGCTGGAACATTTCCAACACGAGTCACTGTGGTCTGTAAGAGGAAACCTCACTACTATGGGCAGAGTGATTAAGGAAAAGATCACAAACGCTGCAAAAGAAGCAAAGTGTTACGGCCTCATGGTTGATGATGTTACCGACATTCAAGTGAAAGAACAGAACATCATCTTCATTCAATATGTTCAAAACGCGAAAGTGCAAATCCGTTTCCTAGTTGTCAACGATCTACTGGACGGCGCTGTTTCGGCGAACGCCCAAGCCATCACTGACAACGTTAAACAAGAACTGGTGAAGAGTGGCCTTGATATTCACAACTTCTTGAGCTTGGCATCAGATGGAGCTTCAGTAATGGTTGGCAAGCACAATGGGGTGGCAGCGCTGCTAAAAAGGGAGAATCCGAGGCTGATCAATATCCACTGCATCTGCCACAGACTTGCTTTGGCTTGTGGGGACTCCAATAATGAGGTACAGTACATACTCACCATAGAACGTCTCCTGTTACAGCTTTACAAGTGGCTGGAAAATTCATGTGTGAAGACGGCGGCATACCTGAAGATGCAATTAAGGGTACGTGACATGCAGCTTCCCGCCGAAGAGTCGAAAAGGCACAAGATTGGCCACAAACTCCAGCGTGCTTGCAGAACACGGTGGCTGTCCACAGACAAAGCAGTACTGGGTGTTTGGCAGGATTATGTGGCAATTCTTTTGACGCTCAGTGCTGAAGAGTTTCGAAATGACGCAACAGCCCTTGGCTTGCTCTCTCAGATGAAGACCGTCAAATTCATAGGTAGAATGAGATTTTCATTTGTTTTGCGTGTGTGCGTGTGTATTCCATTGTGTTGAGGTTTATAATTAAAAGTCTGATACATTCCTTTCTATCCTTTTTTACAGGAAGTATTTACATCCTAAAGCTGATTCTTCCCACCCTGACAACTATCAGTAAGTGCTTCCAAGCTGGTGTAGTGTCATTTGCTAAGATTGTTCCTACACTGGAGTATGCCAAGGAGCAACTTAACCAGATTGCCGCCACAGAGACGCCTCTAACAGTTTTAAAACAGGTAAACTATGTTTTTTTACCACTGAACACTTATTTCGTCAGTAAAAAAAGTCAGTCTAGCAACATGTACAGTTTTTGGGGAAACGTGATCACTTTTTAAACATAATGCCTGTGGAATATTGGTTGATCTCCATTAGCAACATAAATTTATAGACTTCAGCATGCCTAATACCCTCCTGTTATACTTGGTTATAGGACTTGCAACCTGAAGGACGGCTCCACCTAGTTCTTAAAGACTTGCGACCAATGGACCAGCCGGACCAATCACTACCAACAGCCCATCAAGAAACACAGTTAAAAAGCTTCTTAAAGAAATACGTTGAAGCCTTAACAGAGAACATCAACGCTCGTTTTCAAGAGTCCTCACCCGTACTGGATTCCTTTAAGATTTTTGATCTGCTTTCTATTCCTGCAAAAACTGATGATGGCTTCAGGTATTGTCTAGTCTTGGTTTTAGGCATATTTCTACAACTAAAATTGTTTGGTGTACCTTTTGTTTTTAATTTTTGTTTGTGTGTGTTTTTTTTAAGTGAATATGGCACCAACATGATTAAAAAGCTGGCAGACCATTACTATCCGGGGCCTCAGCATGCAGATGACCGCCAGCAGATTGTAGTTGAGTGGCAAAAGGCAAAGTATGATCTGCTACAGTGGAAAGAGAACGACCTGCCACAAGCCATCCATGATGGAGAAGGGTCGATCACAGCCACTGACTGGTGCCTATCCAAATTACTGCAGCCAACCTATCGGTCACACTACCCTATGTTATCCTTTATTGCGGAAGTCTGCTTGAGTTGCCCAGTAAGCAATGCTTGGCCTGAGAGGGGTGCCAGTGTCCTCAAATGGCAGAAGAATCGGTTGCGTTCTCGAATTAAAAATGATTTGCTAAATCCCTTACTTCAAATTTCCATAAATGGTCCCAAACAAGAGTCAAAGGAGTTGCCAACATTAATCCATGAAGTGGTTGCTGAGTGGCTGAAAGAAAAGGATCGGAGACAGCTTAAGAGGCTTCCTCCTATCTCAACTGTGGCATCTACTTCCTCAGCCATCACAACACCTGCTGCAACTTTGGTACCTGAGGTCATAGAAGTAGACCGTCTGTCGCAAGAAAATGAAGATGATCCAGAGTTGCCATCCTCCGTGGAGCCTGACTGTGAGGACCCAGTCTTTACATATTCCACAAAGTGCAGACCTAGAAGAACCAAACTTTGATGCATATGTTGCTGCTCTTCAGCTCCAAGAAGACTGTGATGAAGATCAAAGAGCACCCAGCATGGAAGATTCTGACTATGAATCGGACTATTTTTCAGATTAGAGATTAATTTAAGAACATTGCTTTACCCCCTCTGATAGATTGTCAATTTCTTTTGTGACATGAGATGAAATGAAAACATGAAGTACACTAAATCTGTGACCAAAAAAGAATAATTGAGTGAATGTCATAAATGTAATAAGGAAAAATATGTTTCACTTAATACAATATTATACTATTATACTCTTTCAAACACATTTTTGTAACAAAAATAGACATAAATAAAACCTGTTCTAATTTAATTGGTATGAGAATAAAAAAAATACATGTTTCAAAGCAACAAATTACTCTATTGCAGCAGCTACAACAAAGAGTCAAAGTGAGCAAAAGTGGCCTAAAATGCACCCGTTTGGACTTCAAATTTTAAAAATTTCCAGGGGGCAACCCCCTCCCACACCTACCCCCAGTTCGCACTGCGTGCCAACAAATGGCGGCTACGCCGCCATCTTGGTCCCTCCTATTTCACACTTGGTCCCTTTTATTGCAAATGTTAACAAAAACCCTGGATTTAGCGTAGGAATTTGTCTTCCGCTAGCAAAGTTAAAATATAAAAAAGAAGTTTTTAAGCTAAAAAAATGGATGTTATGTGCTAAGGTAATGCAGTTCAAGTAATGTGTTATGTGACCTGAGTATTAAGGTTTCAACTCAGTGCAGGAAAAACTTAATTTAAATTCGAATTTACAGAGTAGCAAAAAAATACTAATTTCTCCGAATGAAAACAAAAACAACAAGGAAATACAGAATTTGAAAAAGATATGCTAAAACTATTTACATCAATTATAATAATAATCAAAAATTATAAAAACTATATACATGAATCAGACGATAGAAAATAATTTAAAATAATGCGTTATCTTTTTCTCATAACTTAAAATCTCTGAATGAAAAACTTTCCTAAAATAACAATTTATCCGAGTAATAAATGCACTTTGAACACAAAACAATTTGCCTGAAATTCATTTTCACTGAAGACTTAATTTGGCAGTAATAAAACCAAACTTTAACAAAAAGAACGCCAAATATAGCACATTTACGGAATCAACCTGGATGTTTCCGAGAACCACAAAGCTGTAAATAGAATTGAGATTGATTTTGTGTAAAAAGCGCTCTTTATTATTTATTCCTGTTATTTCAGAAAACAAGATTCCCAACTATGGATGACACAGAAAAGTGTGTTATTTGTAAAAAAAACTTGGATGGCGAGGCCGAGGTCGTAACACTTAGAGAAAAAGGAAGCGCGGGAATAAATCGGGCGAGCACAGAGCGAAATGATTCCATCACTACGGTTCCTGGGCAGCAGGTTCATCAAAACTGCCGGCGAGAGTATTGTCTGCCAAGTAACATCCAGCGAGCCAAGAAAATTCTTACGTCCGAAACAACTAGTAATCGTCGCTCTCTAACTCGCCAAGCAGAACAATGTTTCTCATTCAAAACTGACTGTTTCTTTTGTGGTACCAAAGTTGAGTTCGGGGAATAGAGAAAAAGACTGGGGGAAGCGTTCAGGGTAACGACAATTGAAATGAAAGACACGCTATTGAAAATTTGTTCAGAGAGAGAGGACGAGTGGTCTGACATGATAAGAGCTAGGCTTCTAAATGTGCATGATTTGCCTTCTGCTGGCGCGGTTTACCACCAGACCTGCAGTGTAAACTTCCGCACAAAGAGGAAATTACCTAAAGTTTATGAAGTGGATGAGCAACCAGCTGTCAAAAAGAGGAAAGTTGGTCGTCCCCAGGATGAAGAAAAATGCGAGGCCTTTTTTAAAGTTACGAAGTTTCTTGAAGAAAATAACGACGAGCAGATAACAGTGAACGATCTAGTGGAAAAAATGGAGGAATATTTGAGTGGCACAAATAGCGAAGCTTACGGACGGCAACACATGAAAACCAAACTTCTTGAGTATTTTGGAGATAGGATCGTGATAACAGATATTAACGGTAAGCCGAACGTTGTAACCTTTCGAACCACTGCCGCTGCGATTTTACAAGAGTTTTACATACAGCAGGATGACGTGGATATCGAAGAACAAAAAATGAACATCATTAAAACAGCAGCTAGGCTGATAAAAAAAGACCTCAAATCACTTCCGACCTCAAGTGGCAACTACCCCACGATAGACACCGATGCCGAATCTCATGTCCACTTTCTTCCTGCCACGCTTTCTGCATTTCTGGGAGTTCTCGTCTCAGAAAAAAATAATTCTTTGAAGGTAGCGTCAATCGGGCAGGCCATTGTTCAAGCTGCGCGGCCACGTGTCGTTATCGCACCTTTATAGATCGGGCTTGCAGTTCAGTTGCACCACAACTTCGCCTCGTGCTTCCTTGTTGACACCTTGCATCACCATGGGTTTTGTTCATCATACCAAGAGGTGCAAATGTTCAACCAGAATGCTGCGCTTACCCAGGGAACTAATATACCCTCTTTTAATGGCGAGTTTGTCCAATACGCAGCCGACAACGTTGACCACAACACTAGGACACTCGATGGAAATAATACCTTTCATGGTATGGGCATGATCGCAGTTGTTACGCCTGGCACTAAACACAATTGTAATGTCCCACGACGCAAAGTTACTGCTGAAGAAATCTCGACAACTGGAAGGGTAGAGATTCATCCATGTGGACCCAGTCAGGTGAACGTGGAGATCAAATACAATGACGTGGTTCTCGTACGAGCGGAAGACCCCACTTCTAATCTTGACGTCCTGTGGAAGGTATCTTTACTGTTTGGCAGCCCGCGTCCACCTTGGAGTGGCATGATGCAATCTGTTCACCAAGGAAGGCACCAGGGCAAGTCTTCAATTATGTTCCTTCCCATAATTGATATGAATCCGAGCGATGTCACATGTGTCTCTTCCACCCTGAACTTTGTATCTGAGCATGCCAAGGAACACGGAATTGCTAATCCCATCATCACATTTGATCAGCCTTTGTGCTTAAAGGCCTTTGACATAATACAGTCTGAACCTGCTGACAGCGATTTACGCAAAGTGATGGTGCATCTTGGTGCTTTTCACGCGGAGATGAGTTTTCTTGGAAGTATTGGTCACCTGATGGCTGGGTCCGGTTTAAGAGAAGTTCTGGAACTGATTTAGGCGTCTAATGCGGCAGACCATATTTTGACCGGAAAAGCAATTGCTCGAGCTGTTCGTGCACACCTCATTGTAGACGCCGCTTTGAATGCGCTACTGTATTCGGAAGCTCTGGAAGTACCCATACCGCACTTACAACACACAGGTAATAGCCATTTATTTATAAAACGTATCTGGTTTAATTGCCATTTCTTATTTTCTTGTTACTTTTTTATCTTGTAGTTTCTGAGGAAAATTCCATAATTTTTGATGCGAACGGCGAAGATACAGCGAACATAGACAATGAGACTGAGCAGCGAGGTAAAATTAACACGATACACTTTTACATGTCACTCAAAGTAGACAACATTTATATCAGATTATTTTACTTTTATCATTTCAGGTTTTGAGAGTACTGTTGCATCTGAATTAGCTGATGAAATGTCCGAATCATGCATCACCTCCCCTCATACAGAAAGCACTCATAACAGTAAGTATTTAAAGTCAATTCTTTTACTTCGACAAGCGTTGCTAAAATATAGAGAAAATGCAATAAGACAATTTAATTTAATATTGCAGGCCACCAGCATCGTTTGGAGCCGATGCCTGAAGACATCCACTCGCAGGTTGGAGTTTCAAAGCTTGGAGAGGCGCGTGCATTGTTTGATAAGTTGATAGGAAAGAAAGTCTCAGCTGAAGAAGCAAGCACAGCAGATGTCCTGAGCGACATTCAAGAATGCGTACGCAGAAAGAAAGACTTCCTCGCTGAGAAAAGCCGCACTGCAGCGCTCTGGATTCAGTACCTAGAAATGGTTGACATTTTGCGCTCCTTTATCAAAGCAGAGCGAACAGCTAATTGGGAACTCCACCTTGAGGCATTGACAAGAATGCTGCCATATCTCGCTGCCTCTGGCCACAACTTGTACGTTAAGTGCGCACGACTATACCTACAGTCGATGACGGACCTCCAAACGAAACATCCGGATGTCTACCGAAACCTCGCTTCCGGTCTCCACGTAGCAAGAAGAAGTGATAGGTTTTGGGCCGGATTATCGATTGACCTAATCATCGAGCAGGTACTCATGAGAAGTTTGAAGACGAGCGGAGGCTTGACAAGAGGAAGGGGCCTAACGGAGCAGCAACGTCTTATCTGGCCATTATCTATGCCTGCCTGCGCCGAAACAAACCAGAGGATGCAAGAGTTGACAGGAGTACAGTTTAATTCGGGCGAGCAAAACAAAGATATGTCCAAGGCAAGACAGGCAAGAGACATGAAAGACACAATGACCACCCTCAGTTCTCTGGCTTCACATAATCCTTTCTCTCCCGACAGCGGCTGTCTAAGAAACATCATGAATAGTGTAAATGCTGATAGCAGTGTCAATGCTGATGAAGCCAAATGTGTTGGGGAGAAGATCTTGTCCTCAATGAATGGGAAAAGCCCCACGGATATCACATTCAAGCGAAGTTCCCAGGCAGTCACTATGTCATCGAAGTCCTCTGTGAAGATTAACAATGATCAAGTACAAGTTGACCCGCAGCTTTTATTTCAGCGACTGATCACGGCCTGTGAAAACTCCCCACTTGCAGAATCATTTCGATACGAGCTCTGCACTTATCCCACATCTCTTTTCGACTCCCCATCAACGCTGAGACAGCCAGAAAAACCAGCACTAGTCCCTCTTCGAATGGACTCCCATTTAGTGTGGTTGTCGAGTCTGGCTTTGGCAGTAACAATGGCTCTTGCACAACATAAATTATCTTCATTGTTGATGCAAAGGATTGATTTTTTGGAAATCTTCAGAAGGGAAGTGGGGTTATGACCTGGCTTGACATTTCGCTTGCTTCCGCTACCTTCCGGGGGTTGCATGACTTGTGTGATGGATAGTTGAAATGAATCATCCATTTCGAATTGCTCATTGCTGTTGAGGGCTTGACTCAATCGATTGAAAACACCGTCTAGACGTTCTCCACCTTCTCTCCATTCCCCAGCGCGTAACCCCCAACCTTGGAAATTGGATGTTAATCGATTTGAACTTAGCGTGAAATAGAGACGATCTTGATCATTTAAATCGGGTGTTGTTTCTAAGACACGATTAACGGCACGCCTCAATCCCTCTTGCAATGCCGGAACCAATTGGGGTGTGTCCACAAAGTTCCCTGTTTGCCTCAAATGCGTGTTGAAATGTCGCTCGCGAACTCCCATGTGATTGCTACGACGATCGATGTAGGGTTCGAGCTCAAATTCAAATGCACCTCTCGATGACCGTGTATTGATGGCACCACCACTCTGTCGAAGGAGACGTGTTTGAAAGGCGCGCTGGCGCTCGAAGTTGTCCATGACTTCATTGCACAAAGCATTTTCTTCCTCATCGCTTTCGGTCATCGTTTCATAACAAATTAAATCATCGTCTGAATCACTGAGGTCTAAACCGAGGGACGCTAAGTGGGTCTCATAGTTTCTTTCAACATTTTCACCAACATCTTTAGGTAGTTGGTTTGCCATGTTGAGGCAAATTGTAATGAAACGAACCGAGATCGCTTCTTTTAAACCCTTTTTTTCATACCACGTGATTTTTATTTAGATTACATAATTTGAGTCTTTCACGTGAAACACAACACGTAATGGTTTTGTTGAATTACATAACAGTGACTTTTTGAATTACACAACACGTGCTGGTTTTAGTTACATAATGAGGGGAGGGGGTACCCCTATAAACGTGTATTTTCACATGAGTCTTTCACGTGAAACACAACACGTGATGGTTTTGTTGAATTACATAACAGTGACTTTTTGAATTACATAACGGTTGAACACGTGAAACACAACACATGCTGGTTTTAGTTACATAATGAGGGGGAGGGGGTACCCCTATAAACGTGTATTTTCATGTATTATTGTTAGATAACCCGGTTATATAATTCCCCGTAATTCATTGCGAGTTGAGACATTGGCGTTATAAAAGGAGAGAGCGAAAGAAGGTGAATTCAGACGACGTCCCGAGCGGACGAGATTTAAAAAAAAAAACTTTTTGGAACAGTTCGAAGCATTCTGAGTGGAACGAATTTTAGCGGAAATCAAGAAGGAGTGGGTGTTCGACGAAAGCGTTACTGAGTTCGGAGAGCGGGTTGAAAGAGAGAGAACAGTTGAAACAGGCAACCCAGGTAGCACGAGCCACTTACGTGCGAGAGCATTGGACCCTGAGTCTTTATCCGCAGTTCACTTGTGAGTGGTTCATCGAAGGATTGGATTTTTGCTGTCCGCAATGGAGAAACGAGTTCAAGAGACCCAAGACTCCGCCGCCCCCGAAACCCCGGAGATCAAACCAGTCGTGAAAAAAATCAAGACCGAAGCACGGTTCACTCAGACTGTGGCCGTCCCCAAGATTCAGCCGAGAGCGGTGGCTACGGCCGAGAGCCATTGGCAAAAACTACCTCCCGAGATCCAGGAGAAAATTCAAGACATGGCAGCGCGTGAAGCCCATCGAGAAAAGTTGAACAAGGTATGTGGAGAAGAAGAGTTTCTTTTGATTGAACAATGTTTTGTTTGCAAGAAAGAAGAGTGGGGGATATTGTGGACACCCTGTTGTCAAAAACCCGCGCATTTGGAGTGTTGTCCTGCACCCATTCATATTAACCCCGGTTTGCGTCAAGTGTGTGATATTGGATATCGAAGGTTTCGTTCTCCGAGGGAATAGAGTGATTGTTCGCGAAGTGGGATGGTGCGACATGAATGGATTTTCGGATAGCTTTCATTTTAAACCTGAAGTTCAATACAACTCTTTATCTCCGAGGGATAAGCGGACTGTGAGTTACGTGTTCCACAACATCCACGCGCTTCCTTTTGAAGCACGCTCACAAGAGAATGCCGCCGAGGGGTATTTGGTTGATTTTGTTGTCAAAACCTTGTGTGAAAAACTCTCTACCCTTGAGAGAGATGTGGTCGCCTACAAGGGTGGAACGCTTGAAAAACAATTATTGACGCGATTAAATATTCCTCACGTCGATTTAGAAGAGTATGGCTGCCCAAAACCCAATTGTTTACTTTTTGATGGATTCGAACCTCTTTTTGATTGTGGTCATCACATTCATTCCCATTCCCACTGCCCACGAGTGGAGACATATTTATTTTACCAATGGTTGACTTGCCATTCTTGATTTCATGGAAGAAATGATCACGTACCGGATTTGTTGTTTGATTCTTAATAGGTCATTGAAGAAATGGAAATGACGGCGACAATGATTTGGTGTTCTTATTGTGAACAATATCACTTTAAAAAACATTTAGACAATAAACCTGAGATGCTTTGGTGTTGGCAGTGTGATGCACATCATCCATTAATTCGAATTTGTTGACCCTGTAGGTGTTTTCAGAAATGTGGTCGTCGTCTTTTTTCCGTCGGTGCTATTGGTGTAATAGATATCACCTGTTGGCATCTACTCGATTACTGAAAAGGATTTGTGACGATCTTTTCAGGTGATGACCCAAATGACAAAGGAAAAGTGGCATCGCTTTAGTTGTGTTCGATGTGAAATTGATTTTTATTGTAAATTTCAACAGTGGAAAAAACAAATGGCTATTGTACGCATGATGAGAGTGTATTTGAAAAGTAAACGAACTTGTTTCTTATCGTTTTCAGGTCCACGTTCAGATGGACTTCTTACTCGATTGGCATTACTCTAAGTGTCATCAGTGTTACTTTAGGTTTAGACACATTTATAAAAATAAACAGAATTTCTCGTATTATTCCACATTATCCGACATGGCAGATTGTAAGTTTAAAACGTAGTACACATGATGAGTGTTCAGGTCATGAGTGTCATGAGTGTCATGAGTGTTCATGAGCGTTTTCAGGTCCACGTTCAGATGGACTGCTTTTTCATTCAATATTATTCATCATTATTATACGTTTAAAACATAAAGATCATTTTTACAAGACACTACTTGTTCTTTTTAGGTTCACATACAAATGGATGCCTTGTTTTAAGTATTGGCTGACCTCGAGAATGAAATGATGTAATGTTTGACTGCGAACTTTAAAAATGTATTTTTTCAGGTGCAAGACGAAATGAAGAATTCTCCAAAGTGGCACCGTTTTCGTTGTTTGCCATGTGAATTGAAATTTCAACGTAATTTTTCATTCTCAACAAAGATGTTAATTTTGAAACACTTGTTGAAGTTATGTTTTGGTTGTGAGCGTCCACTTCAATTGTCCTCCGCAGGTTCATTTACAGATGACCTCTTCCGTGAGTTGGCATCGCACTGAATGTTCCCATTGTTATGTCAAGTTTTTGCAAACTTTGAGACGCGCCAAGTTGCTGAGATTAAGAAAACATGTTGGTAAGAAAAGTTTGTTTTATTAATTTTTCAGGTGCACCAACAAATGGAATTTGGCATATCTATTTGTATGTGTTCCCCGAAACATATTTCTAAAGAAGCCAATTTTTGGAAAAAGTATGAAGGTATTATTCAAGGAGTGGGTATCAAAGGAATAGGAATTAGGAGTGTTTTAGAAAGGCGTGGATGGAGAGGTAAAAGAGTTGAGTGGGAAAAGTTGACTGGCTGTAAAATGTATGCCCAATGTAGATGTTGTAACTGTAGTGATAGGAATTGCGAGTGCAACTGTTGTAACATTGTATTCAACTACAATAAAGTGTTGAAATGAATGTTTGTTTGTTGTTCTTTAACTAGTTCGAGTGGATGCCCCATCGTTGGGTTTCTCCGTGACAGTGTTATCCTGGGAAAAAACCCATACCTTATCCCACTAAAGCAGACATGGCTGAGGAGGCATGAATGTGTTTTAAATACTTTTTAATGAGAACAATAATAAAAACAGAGTTTACATTTTCAAACGTTTTTTGGCTTGCATTATTTTTTTGACAATGCGCTCCGTTAATGTTTTTCTACCGGGTAGACGGTCAGTGGCCTTGATCATTTTGGTGTCTGCTTTCCATTTGGCTTCCAAATTGTGTCCCGCTTTGCTGTAATCAATGTCGTGCTGCTTGGCAATCTTGTCCAATCGGTTGATGCCGGGATCTCCTCATTTCAAACGTTTGGCCAAATGTGTACCGGGCCCCATGTATTGATATCCAGGCCAATGAAATTCCATGCCTGTTTTGGCAAGTCATTTTTGAATATCAAATCCCCATCCTTTTTGACTTCTTTTTCGTTTGATTCCTTTTCGTCTGGTCGGTGGTTGGGCTTTACTCTTTCTTGCTCCCATGTTTTTTTTAATCACTATCGTCGTAATCCAACTTGCGCCTCAACTTTTTGCCTTTGGCCCAATCTTCCCAATCTGGTAAGGGTTTCAACTTTTCAAGTTCTCTACTAGGTCCTCTGCCTTTGCCTTTACCTTTGCCTTTGCCTTTACCTTTGCCTTTTCCAATGTTGTCAATGGATTCCAGCAAAGCTTTTTGTCTTTCCCGAATATCGGATAACCTTTTTTGAATGCCCTCCGCTTTTACTCTAACAGGAATTCGGCTTGTTAAAGCAGCTTTGCTTTTTTTAGACGGTGAAGCAATTGTGGGTTTGGGTGTTGAGGGGGTTCCTTTTATCATTTGTTTCAGCCATTGTTCAACAGGCCCTGTTACCAAATCGCCTTCTTCCTCGTCTTCACCAGGAATCCCACCTTGACCACTGGGTCCAACTCCACCGGGAAATTGACGAATGCGTTTGGTAAGCTTCATCAGCTCTTGACTCAATGGTTTCGTTTTGGCATTGATAATAGGTGGAGGTAACCCAGAATTCAACAACACGTGTTTTTCCGCGGCCAACTTGGCTGCTTTTGTCAACTGAGCATTTTTAGTCAATTCTCCCTTGTAGTATTGGATTAATTTATCCATTTCATTTTTAGGAATCATGCAGACTTCTTCCATCCCGGTAGTTCTCGGCACTTTGAACAAAGTTCTCCGTCTTCTATTTCACGACAGCTTTCGCACAGTTGAGATACCAGAATGCACATGTATTCGCGATACAGCTCTTCATATTTGTTTCCAATACCACGAATTCTCTTCCCATTTCGATGACTCCCGGTTCGCGTCTTGCAACAATTTCACCCAAGCAACTAGATTCATTTGGTACATTGGCATAGTACGTCGTTGAGACCCCGAAACAATCCGCTCCCTTGTTGACCTATCAATAACTCTCGTCGTCTTTTGACTGAATTTTTACGTCGTCCAACTTCTCTCAAGGTGCTTTTATGAGGTCGTAGTTTGGCCATGATGGGTGGTGTGATGGGAATCTTGTTTTTCAGTAAGTTCAAAACCACTTCGCTCAAGGCATTGATTTGATCTGCATTGGCATGTTTCAAAAGATCTTGACGTTTCAAACGATTGGCTTCTTGTAATATGGACTTCAAAAATGGCAAGTGGCACTTAACGCATTTCATCGTTTCCCACGCTTTCGGCGTTTGTAAAATTTGACATTGTCAGTGATGCCTTTTAAAGCTTGGGATCCCAATTTGCCAAAGGCTGTGGCAAACGTAGGAGCTGGTCCGGCTAGAAACATGCTCATTCCCTCAGCAATTTTGTCCACTGTTCGGGGTTTGCGTCGAATCAGAGCACCACCTCTTTGTACCCTTCTTCCTTTTCTTCTTTTTCCTCTTTTTTGTTTGCCCCGTCGGACGACCATGGTGTAGAAAGTGGCAGTGGTGGATGGGAGCACTTTTTTTTATCCTTTTCCTCCCAATGACTTTTGGACATCAAGGGTCTAGATCGGCCGTCAACGTAGCATTGTCCGCTCACTGATCGATACCGATGTAAACGAAGATACTTCTGTACACAATGTTTAGGCAAGGGGGGTGTAAAGTCGATGATAGTGTCGTCCAAGGTTTGCATCTTGACTGAAAACCCTTCCAAACCCTCTGGTGGCAAACCACGCACAAACGTACGCAACTCGATCAAAGTTTTGGCATAGGTGGTGAAGGCAAATCGACTCATCTCTTCTTTGAAACGATAGTTTTTGAAATCATTCCATCCTTTGACAACAGTTCCAACCGCAGCCAAACAAGTCACCAGTATGACGTTTTCCAGAACGGGACCCACGATCGTTCCAATGGCCACCAGCAACAAGGCCAACCCATTGAACAGAGCATTGCGACATTTGAAATGATTCAACATATTTTTGTAACACCACCATTGTTTGTGGTAGAAAGCATACAAGAGTCCATGCGTTGCAATAGTTCTGGTTCCAGTTTGGAGGCATTGTAAGTTGACTGTGGGTCGTTTACCAGAGACACTACAAGTTGCTCCTTGGAACCCATTTTGCTGTTCACGTCGAAAGTCGAGATGAATTGGTTTGCACCGAAGGACTACCGCCCTGTTTATAA
>OZ034967.1:32114463-32386963 GCA_964030785.1 Siderastrea siderea
TGACCATAGGCCTCGTCCGTACGAAAACGTGTCAAACTTCCACCCCGCATGTTGTTTTTGTGATGATTGTTTTTCCACTCTGGTGTTTTCTTTTTATACTCACATTATGTTACATGTGAAAGATTCTCCTGCATAGCGTTTTCGTTTTCCACTTCGAATCTCCTCCATACGTTTCAAATGAGATTTTCTCGCATTCTTTTTGGCGAGTTTTTCCAACCCTTTGGTAATACTCCAAGCGGCTTTGGGAAGTCCTGCTATCACGCTTGCAATTCCTTCACCCACTTGATCGTCAACAACAAAATCTGGCCCGGGCAGTCGTTCCGGATGTTGTCTCCGTCTCCTTCGCACTGTTGATCTTTTGGTGGTTCGTTTTTTGGGCCCTTTCGTCCTCCGTTTGGTCATTCTTCGCCTTTTAACAGACATGATTAAAAGCAATTCTGTAAAGTCTCCTTTTTTATCCTTTTTTGAAGTGCAACGTGACAATGGTATGGCCGTCACCAAACTTGACCAAGTCTCCTCCGGTACCAATCGTTTCAGCTACTTGAACATGAATAATTTCCACGACTTCGTTACGAAGAGGTAGGTATTGAATGTGCAACGGTTCAAAGTACATGGTGCCACGTCCTTGCCGCTTGTACTGGATTTCACGCAACAAATCGGACACGCGATTGCCCACAATCGTACTGCCTGCCACGTCCGAGTACACGTGCAACGATCGCGTGGGCTCTCCCACCACCGCCCGAAACGCCACATTCAAGTTGGTGAAACGCCAATGACAACTCATGCTCAATTGTAAATAATCCGGTAAAAACGAACGCACTACCCAAAAGACAGGCTTGCTGTGTTCGTCGTTCACATCGTTCCAAGCCCTGTTCTTGGTCATGTCGGGTATTTTATCCCCCAGGAATTCTTGCTGTAAGTTCGGGCCCAAAATCGACCCACTGCCAATTTTACGTAACCACCCCATCTTGAGCGCTAACTTGGTGTAGATGGTAAGGGCAGGTGTGCTGTTGCCACAATGGCAGACATGGGTGTTGTCGATGAGCAGATCCTCGCCTTCCCACTTGAACTTGACGTAGGTGTGTTTGCCTTGATCGTTGGTAAACCGACCTCCTTGAATCACCGTTTCGTGGCGTCGTTGTTCCAAGTGGGCAATCGTGGCTTTCATGAAACTCACGCCATCCACCACCCAATCCAAATCTTGGACGTCTTGGATGACGGTTTGCGTCGTGCCTATGCGCGCTGCCATTTCCCCACTGCTTCCATCGGGTTTGGGATAGGTGATCTCCCAGGACGTCGACATGACGTAGCCGTCCTTTTTTTACCAACTCGTACAAATTCACGCGGGTATCCGGTAAGGAAATGGCACTCAACCCCACTTGCCATGAACCCCAGGGGTAACCGTAACGGTTGAGGTAAACGAATCTTGAAGGAATTGGCTTGGTTGTGGGGAAATTCACCCCGGTTTGAATGACTGGGTAAAGTAACGTAAAACGACATCTTCTTTAAAGCTTACTCACGCTCGCACTGGAAATCCAACTATTGTACTTGTCGGGCCACCCTTTCCACTTTACTAACATTTGACCTTTTTGGCGCTTAAGTACCTTTTCGATGCAAAAGAGCGCTTCGTCAGACACATGCACTTTTTGCAAATCTTCGTGGTAAAATGTTCCTTTCACCGGTGTATCGTCCCACTCGCGAATCTTATAGGTTGGTACACTCCCCTCAATAACTCGATGAACCACAAACACCTCTTCGGTCCATCCTGGCAAATACCCTTTACCAAAGGTGCGATGAATCTTGTTCAAACGAACGCGGTCTCCCACTTTCAACAAAGAACGTTTCTTTTTGGCTTTCAATCGCTTGCCATACAGTCGTTTCCACACCTTTTCTTCATTCTTCCAAGTCACTTTGTTAGGAGCCATGCCAATACTTCGATGAGTTGTAGCATTGTACCCATCCACCAAGTCTTGAAGAGCACCGTCAAATCGTAGCGTGTTAGCTGACGTGAAATAGCGATATAATCTCTGTTTCAACGTTCTGTTAAACCTTTCAACCACACTGGCTTTAGCATCCCCCCTGGTAGAGAAGTGTTGGATTCCTCGGTCTTTCGTCCAATTTTCAAACGAACGATTGTAAAATTCCTTTCCCTTGTCATTTTGAAGTCTGTTAGGTTGACGTCCTTGACTCACAATTTCTTCAAAGGCTTCCACCACTTTCGCTCCAGTCTTGTCTTTCAAAGGATGAACCCAAGCAAATTTTGACAGCACGTCAACCACCGTCAACAAATAACGAATACCGCGGTTGTAGTTAGCCAAAGACTGAACCTCCACCAAATCTGCAACCCATTGGTCGTCCAACCCACTCACCACAACGGGTACCGTTGGAAAACGACGTTGGCGTGGTTTATGCAGGGTGTAAGCTAAATCCCGCTTCAAAAGATTCTGTGCCACTTTCAACGGTACTCCCCATGCCTTGGCAAATCGTTGAATTCCTCCCAAACTACCCTTCGCTTTTGGATCGTGATAACGCTTGAGCAATGCTTGTGCCACGGATACTTTTTTCACGGACTTCTTCTTTCGAGGTGCCATAGCTCATTCAACAGGGTAGGTATTGAAGGAATACGAGAGGGGTGCGTCTTTTGAATGATTCGATACCAGCGCCAAGCGTCAGGATGATGTTGCAACCACAACACAAATACCATCCAACGGTACAAATTCAATTCGACATGGGTTTCTTCAAAAACTTAGAGCGGGTGTGTCTCCTCAACATAATCGGGAATGGGTATCCTATTTTCTTCTTCTTGTCTTTCGTACAAACACTGACAAAGGGACTTGTGACAAACCCATTGCACAAGAGATCCTCCCCATTCCCACAAACAGTCCCATGCAACACGCATGAAAACAATTTCCATTTTTTCGTTCAAAATGATGTTTATTCTCATTACACACACTTTTAAAAGATACATTCAAAATAATAAAACAATTCAAATCAGTTCATGTCAATCAGGCAGCATAGTCTGATCGTCCTCCCCATCGTGCAGAAGCAAGGGTTCGCCTCCACACGTCTTCTCTATCTGAGTACTTGGGTGGTGGAAGTGCTGGTGGTGACAGTACTGATGGTGATACCACATTATCGACCACTCGGTCTTTTTCTTTGATGGCTCTCAACAACTGCAGATCTTTCTCTGTAAACTGTTCCCCCCATGTGTTTCCATTGACTTGAGGGAGATCTTTTTCTTCGTCAAACCATTTCAGGTACTTTTCAGTCAGGGGGAGATCAGTCCAATTGAAGAACTTGCATTTTTTTCCAGAACTGGAACAACCAACGTACAATCGTCCAGGGTTCTTCTCTGAACTACTTTGACGAATGGTAACGGGTTGACAACAGAAGCAGACCAGGGTTTCCCACTTATCGCAAATGGTGGGGTGGACATTCCTGTACACTTGTCTCATGTGCTCTTCAGCACTATCTTCAGGGCAAAAGAGGAGGCAGGGTTGTCTGAGACATTTCACGTAATGCCATCCCCCTTTGGACACTTGTTTCTCCAAACGCACGTCGTGCCGCAGACAAACCATGTAGTCAGTCTTGTTGGGTGGGGGTTGCACTTTTGGGGAGGGTTTGTCCTTCAGAAATCCCGGGCTTTGGAACATGGTACTCAGTCTCACCATTCTTGCCAATCCGTCGTCTTCTTTTGTTTTTTTTGGTTTGAGGTTTGAGTTCAACTTTGGAAACACGCCAGGCACAGGGGATACATTACCATATTCCAAATCGGAATCCTCTGATTCTGGTTTTTTGTAGATCATTCGAGATTTGAACGCTTTTCTCTTTTCACCATTGAGGTATTTTTCAAAATCTTCCACGGTGTCAAAGACCTCCACAGACTTCACTGCCTTCTTGAAACGCTCATCGAGAGACATTTCATTCTTCTTCTTATCAGCGACTTCATCAAACTTTTTCTCTTTTTCTTCAGCAGCCACGTTTTCCAAAAGAGTTGAATAATCTTCAACTTGAATTTGGTTCAATTCGTTCAACAACTCTTGAACAGCCACAGCCGTTTCATCTTCAGCAGGTGACTGAACTTCAACAGGGGCGATCGGACTCTCAAGAATTTCAATCGTGGGCTCTCTCTTCTTCTTCTTGTTCTTGTCCGTGTGAGAACCACCTTTTCTCTTTCTGGAAGGCACTTCGCCAACAAATTCGACTTCAGCCATCTTTCTGAAACTTCTCTTCTCAACTGTGATTTTTCCCTTCAACTTAGTCGTCCTTTATACAATCACTTTTAATTGATTGGTTTTCAAAACTTCATCAAATATCCATATAAGGGCATACTTAATCGCGATTGGTTCCTTTCGTTCTGTTTTTTCATTGGTCAGAAAATACCTCTCACATTAACCATATAAGGAAAAACTGTCCAATTGGTCAGTTAATATGTTTTTCCATTGGTTCCTCAATACCCCACGCTTTGCCTATATAAGGAAACTGTTTTTCTGATTGGTTGTTTCACTTGATCATTTTGTCCATAAATTCGGTGTTTTCTTAACTTGTTTCTTCATTCTCAAAAAAGACGAAGAAGAGAGAGAGAGAACTCAGGTAAAATGCCTCCAAACATGATGACTAATGAAGAAGAAATGCAATTGACTATTGGTCATGGACATGTATTGTATACGGGGGGTGCAGATGGAACAGACATCCTAGCAGAGGAAATGGCCAGGGAATATGGAATGCAAATTGAAGTGATTGTTCCGCCAAATCATCCCCGTGCAAAGTTCACTTCACCTGCTGCTGTCGAAGTGTTGATACAAGCCGATCCTGCCATAGGTGCTGCTGCTCACAAGTTGTGTAAACGTGTTCCAACTCACTTTTACACTCTCTCCCTCTTGCAGCGCAATTACCACATTGCCAGAAAAGCCCATACCGTCTTTGCCTTTGGAAAACTGTGTGCAGACAAAAAAAGAGTGGGAGGAGGAACTGGGTAAAGAAGATCAGGGTAAAGAAGTCTTCCAGTTTGACACCAACACCAATCAGTGGTATCGGTCAGAAAATACCTACAACATCGAAAACTCCTGTCTCAAAAAAGTGACATCATTTAAACCCTGGGGCACTCTTCGACTACCCACCCTTCATCAGAGCAGTGCTGTGGTTGGTTCGCAAGACATTACTCCTACAACAAGGGCAGCAATCAAGAACTTGTTCCAGAGAACATTCTGTCTACCCGAAAACATTGAGCAAGACTAGAGCTGGAAGGACTTCATTTGTAAAACATGAAGCGTGTTCGTTTTTCAAACCAAGTCAAAACTTACACTCCTGTCATGAGCAATAACACTTTTCATTTACTCCGATTTGAACCTCTTGTTTCGGAGGAAGACATAACTGTGAGATCTTCTCCTTTTCAATTAAAACGAAAACGACTGAAAAAATACATGCATTTAATTCATAGTCAACGAAAAGAAAAATTCAGTGACAAAAAACGTGTGCGTTTACAACAATTGTTAGATAAAGCTAATAAACATTTGTAATTGTTCTACTTGGGTTAAATAATAAACACGAAAACGTCACGCTATATGTCTTATTGATTGTCTTTCCATATTCCCTCATAATAATGACAAACCTTACGCTATCAACTCGTGTTCAACAAAAGAGTGATGAACCCAACCACCTTCGAAACTTATCCTTACGGATATCAAGCCCAACCCGATTTTTAAACACTAACATTGAACACTCGAACATTGAAATGCAGAGTGGCGCAGTGGAAGCGTATTGGGTTCATAACCCAAAGGTCCGGGGATCGAAACCCCGTTCTGCTATTTTTGTATTTTTTCAATTTGATTAATTATTGATTAAAATGTTTTTTGAATGTTAATTTTTGTTCTTGTTGCTATGACCAACCCGTGACGTATTTCCCCTCAGCCTCGACCTCACATCGAGACCCAACATGAAAACGAGGTTTTTTGGAACATGAAAGCGAGGTAAATCACCCCAGCCCAGCCTACAATACTACTTAAGCGAATTACCAATTGGTCTGTCAAATATTTCACGCATACGAGGTCGTACTATCCAGTCCCAGAGGTTGCTATGGAGCTGTCCAGCATTTCCAATTTCTTCAATTTTCATGGATAGAGCAGACATCGTTAAGATGAGGGAATGGGCAACTGAACACAGGCAGTGTGTTCGCCAGTTAACTGTGAGACAGCAACCTACCAAGTTTTCTGCTGGGACACTGCCCATGTCAGCATACAGCGTACAACTTCAAGAAGATCCACTCAACATGACCGCTGTCAACGAGGAAGAGGAGAGGATCGGGTCAGAGGAGGTTCTAGAAGAGTACGATTCGGATTCGGATGTATCGATATCCTTGTCAGACTTGTCAGAGGATGAGGCAGAGGAGGAGGCTGTTGTTGGACAGACATTAACAACACGAAATGGAAGACAAATAAGAGCTGTAGTTAGACTGGACTTATAAGAATTTAAGTCAATTAAAGGGGCTATGTCATGAGTCCTGGAGATTTCGACGTTTTGGGGCCAAAACTACCCTACATTTTAAAAACTTACTACCTTTGTCAGACAAAACATCAGCTTCTAGAACACTAAAAGATATCGAGTGAATTTGCGAAGAGAGAATATATCATAATCAGAGTTTCAATGAGTTTACCAAGAGGCGACGATAAACTTGAAAACATTAGCCTAATTTTTTCAAGTTGCGATCTATTTCCATCCAGGTCTTCTGACCCTCTTCTACTGATAAAGGATTCTGAAGACCCTTATGTTTACTGTTAGAGTTCTTGTAGAAAAATTGTGAACAACAGTGGACCAATGTTTTGGGCTCTCACTGATATAAATATGTCCTTTGGCTTTTTAAAGTAGCACTAAAAATGGTGACATAGCCCCTTAAGTCTTACGGACAGCACTTGACACAACTTGACGGTAACTCCTGTTTGATTCTGTCGATTCTGCTTGCTGCTGTCTGCAACAAATAGACTTAAGGCCCTAGAAAAATGCGCGCATCTGATTTTTATTCACTCGTCAGAAAACTCACTCATTCATGGAGCATTTTCCCTGCTTTTATTTACTTATTTATTTATTTATTCATTTAAGACTGTTTTATCCATTTCCGAATTTCCTTCCTGTCATAACCACCACTAAGAAGGTGAAAGGTTGTGATCAACGTCGCTGTTGACTGCATTGTGAGAAAAAAGTTAGTAAACATTAATTATTAACTGACTTTTTCCCCCATTTACTGTTTACTGACTAAAAGGGTTTTTTAAACTGTTTACTGACTAGAGGTATACCCCATTGACACCCTCATGTGTAGTAGCTTGAGTATATTTCTTTAATTTCGCTCGGCTTATGCGCGAATACATGCCCATTTGTAATTGTTCTAATAAGTTGAAAAAGTTTTGTTTCACAAAAAATCTCGGCTACTAGCCGAACCCTCTTCTAGAGCTCAGATTTTACCAAATGTTAGCGTGAATTTGTGTAAAAATCACTCGGCTTATAGCCAAATAAATACGGTAACAGCAGAGGAAGTTGCCGAAATTTGTGTATGGGACCGAAATGAACCCAAAAGTGACATTGACAGTGTCACAGGTGGTATTTCCAGTGGAGAGGAGTTCGAATTAGACTGCGAGCTCGAAGGAAGCAGTGATTCAGAGGAAGAGTTGAGGTAAGCGATGTTATGTCAACATATGTCAACGTGTAGAGATGTGAGGTGTGTTAGAATTTAGCTTACATATTTCCGTATCTTTCGCTCTACATTGCTTTTTTGTTGACAGAAAAGAATCAGAAAGGCTTCGGCAAGCCCAGAATGCTATAAAAACAGCCTTATGATCTTTTTTTGCTTCTTTGGGAATGAATTTGAGGACCATTTCATCAAGTGTTATTTTCGCGCAATGCATAACTTGAGCCGCGAAACGTGTTTGCTAAAAAACACATCTGATTGAAAATCCTGCCTATTTTGTCATATTTGTGTGTTTGCTTTCTCATTCAAAACGTTCTTATTGAAATTTATTTCACTGCGTTTAGTTTTTCAATTGCATTTTATGCCAATAACCGAGAGCAATGTTGTATTTAAGCTAAAGTGAGCTATGGAATGCTCCATAAGAGCTTGCTGTTGATTTCTCATTTGTGCATCTGTGGTTTACTGTGGGATTATCTTCTACTCTACTCACAATATTGTCGCACATCCAGTTTGGCATACCCTAGATATGTATTTTTATGGAATTGAAATAGTTTATAATTTGCAAAATCGCTCTATTATTTCATGATTCTATAATTTCTTGAATATGACCTTTGATCAGAGAAATTTTGCAAAAACGGAAATGCAAATCTCTATCATCTCACTCCTTTTTATGATTCTTGTGGTGCTTTGTACTCTCACAAATGCTTTATCTGATTTTGCTTGAGTGTATTTTTTGCCATATGTGCATTGTCCATTTTTGTGAAAAGTCACAAAAGCTGACTTTGAAACAATTTTTTTCTGGTTCCAGTGACCCAGGTACTGTGGAGAATGCCAGGTAGCAGAGGCAGCTGGCAGGTCTGGATGAATATGGACAGCCTCCAGTTCACAAACCTCCAACAACGGAACCTGGACAATATGAAACTGCCCACATTCCAGCCTTTTCTGACAATAAAAGGAACTGCAAAGTTTGTTATGCAGAAACAAAGAAGGAATTGAAAGTCAAAATGTTTTGTATTGCACCTCAGTGTCAGGTTTATTTGCACTTTACGACAGAAAAAACTGCTTTGCTACATGGCACAGCAAAGACGATCCTCACCCTGATTGATTTAAATAGCCATTATTTTATTATTCTTGGTAGTTTTTTTTAATTAAATTAGGGACCCTTGAAACCCGAAAGGTAGCATCATAACACTGGTTGGGGGTACACGTTCCCCGTTTTTACCACCTGCTGGGTTTTTAGGGGTTTCATGTCCGAATGTGGTGCATCTAGATTTTTTTCAAAAAATGTACCTAGGACATTTGCAAAATAGTTTATAGAGTATTAAAATGTTGCATGCTTGCCTTCAGTGGTCCTCATGCACAAGGAAAGGCTGCATGTCACATTGTGTAATGGAGGCGAAACTTGCTCACAGGTACCCGAGCTAAAAAAGCTCGGGTACCTTTGCTGTTATAATATTCAATACAATTTGCTCAAATTTTCAGAAAAGTTGCTTTATGTAATGAGCTACAACTTTCCTATAGACAGTTTTCAAAGTATTGAAAAGAAAAGACACTTAAAGACAATTTAGTCACAAAAAATGTGTTACATGACACTTTGACTGTAATTAATAGGCATCAATTAATTAATTAAATGAGATGACTGCAAACTGACAACTTATTTTTGAAGTCCATTTATTTAGCTTTAAAATGACATATAGTATGTCAAAATTGGTCAAAACCCAAAGGAATAGTCCCCAGTTAACAAAAACATCTCAAATACAGCCATTTTTGGGGTCAGTCACCATAGGGTTAATTGGAGGTTGGTACAATGCTTTTCTCATTTGTCACCTATTAATAAATGACGCCTGAGCACTGCACTTGAAGTGAAAATATGAAATTTTCCAACCTCTGTGCTTTCCTCAAGATATCTTTAGCAAAGAACACCTTCATATTTTGGTAGGAAGGAAAGAAATATGTAAACCAAACTTTAATATCATACATTTGCTTAGAATGTGCCATTACTTATTCATTGATGAAGGCGACGTCTTTGAATTAATCGATATTAAATGCCATCATTGGCAAGGAATGTGGAGAAAGTGCACTTATACCCATCATAACGAGACAGTTATGACGATCATTATTGTCTAGTTTCTGTTTTGTAGTTTACTGCATTACATAGCTAAGTGGGACTTTATTTATCAAAGACTCCTTCATTTTTAGAGTTAAGATTCACTGTACAGCCAGCAAGGTAGTCAATATCAAATAAGTGGCTTAAATCTTTGTGCAATATACTATGAGTCATATAAATGATGTCCCTGGGTGGGCCTTCATTATCTACTATGGTTTCCACAGCAATGTATGCCCCATTAGGACTCTGCTCCATTAAGTATTTTTCCCAATCATCGAGCTGTTGATGTAGGTATTTCTTAAACCTATAAAAATTGGTACGTATGTGGCGGACGTTATTCCTTGCAGTCTTGCAAATTTTCAGATGAAGTTCATACTTGGGTTCAAAGCGACATTTGAGTGAAGTTATCGAATTAAAAGAGGGAACTGTAAAATCTCTTAAAGACATCTTTGAGTTAGAGGATGAATCGTGGCCAATTTGCAAAGGTCTAAAAAGCAGATGCTTCAGCAAGACAATGCAGTAGCGTAAAGCGGTGTAAATTTTACACGGTAAAGGTTAACGAAGCTTGCGTCTTTCATGCATGCGCACTCAAAAAACTCTAGGGAGCCACCTTGAAGCAGAATGGTTGTTTTGCTAGGTAGGTACAATTTGTGAATGTAACCCCCAGATGTATTAGTTGGAGGTTGGTACAGTGCTTTTCTCATTTGCTGCCTACTATTAAATGACGTCTGACTGCTGCACTTCTAGTGAAAATCTGAAATTTTCCAACCTCTGTGCTTTCCTGAAGAGGTCACTAGCAAAGAACACCTTATTTTGGTAGGAAGGAAAGAAATATCTAAACGAAACTGTAATATCATATATTTCGTTAGAATGTGCCATTACTTATTCATTGATGAAGGCAAAGTATTAAAAGCCGTAAGTGTAAAGGAATGTGGAGAAAGAGCAGTTATAACCATTATAACGAGAACGGTTATTCCGATTATCATGATCTAACTCCAGTTTTGTACTTTGCGCATTATAAAGCTAAAAGGGAGTTTATTTATCAAAGACTCCTTAAGTTTTTACAACTGAGATTCATCGACATTAATGAATCGTGGCCTCACAATTTATTCAAAAAGAAAATTAGAGCTATGTTGCGAAGCAGGGAAAGATGGTTACATGATAACCATTTCTTTTTTGGAGAGTTTAAGCATCAGGGTTGTTTTGCTTGGGGATGTGAGCTTTGTAAGTCTGATCCACCAGATAGTGACGGTGATGGCTGGACATGAGTGACTGTATTTCTGTCTTTGTGTTTTATGAAATGATGGAAATTGAACTGTGTGGCGTGTTTGATCTGTCTGTTTCCGAGACATTTCAATAGATTTGGCAAAAAGCATTCTTTTGATGACAAATCATGTTTGACCTAGCTGATGCAAGTTGTCCAAGAGAATGTATGTGTTTTAACAAAAGGTGTTGAAAATATGGCATAATTCAATGTGATTTGAGATATTGCACAACTTGAAAAGACACCTCTTAAACCAATACTGAGGGGACCTTGAAAATGTAGGAAATTTCTTATTTTATGATTGCAATTTTCAGTTGTATGCCCTGAAATCCTCTTTCCTCTTGGGACTCATGCCCACTTACAACACTCCCCCACCCCACCCCCTTCACATGAAATCCCTACTGAGTATGCCTCTCACATCACTTTTCAAGGACACTTCTAAGCCACAGCAACCAAATTACACAGGTCGAAGTTCTTTTCTACTTCTACAACAGACTTACTTTGTGGTTGCCACTATTTTCAAACAGAGGTTTCAAGTGTTCTTCATAGTGCAGTTTTGGTTTTACTTATTATATTTATATTTTTCCATGAACCCTTCCACGCCCTGTTGTCTCATTTCCCAAACCAGTTTACCATATTCATCACTTTTTGCTCGTGTTCCTCTTGATAGAAGGTAACAATTCCATACAAGGATGAAAGAATCCAGAGTACCCGTAGAGAATCACGAGAGAGACTGAAGGAGGAAGAGGAAGAAGGAGTTAAAGAAGAAGGAGAAAGAAAGATAAGAAGAATAACAAGGTAAAGAGAAGAAGAAAGGAAGAGAGAAGATATCGAAATTTTAAACTGTATATTAATTTAAAAATTGAAAAAAACTAGTATAAACTTAAAAGAATTTAAAATAAAAATTTAATTTACTTCGAAAGAAGCAATCGTATTGCGCTTACCTTCAAATTTTTTTACCTTTGTGAGCAAAAACTTGAGATTATTGGTTGTTTGCAATGACTAAAAAAATGTCAGGTTTTTTTTGCAAACCATTTCTGGCAATGCTAATGTTTGCATTGACGTCCTTTTCAATAGTGCGAAATGAATAGTGAATAAGTGAGGTACAATAATTCCGCTTCCACCCCAACCAGTAGTCCACAGCTTCCACGGTTTCTACAACGTTGCAGCTACGGTCACTGCGATGACAACTTCAGACGCGTTTAATTCTGGAGAGATTCAAGTGTCTCTTTTTTTGTTTTTCTATTTCACTATGTTTAGGATATGTTTAGCTCCAAAACAATGACAAAAGACAAGAAAGAAAACGCAACACCACAGGGAAAACATAACGCAATGAAAGAGAACTAAATACGACATATGCATAACAACAACACAACGCAACGCAACGCAAACACACAGCAGATTGCAACACAATGCAACACAACGCAACCGGAACACAACCGGACGACACAACAAAAAGCAGATCGCCACAAAACGCAACGCAACACAACTGGAAGAACACAACATGACAAAACTTCAGACAGATATGCAACAGGCGATCGAGCTGGTCGATGGACCGAAAACTCCATGGAAAAATTTGGTCAAAAAACGCTGCAGGTATATTAGGTTTTGTTGCTAGTCTAATTAGGGAACACTACAAAGACAAAAGGAACAACAACCTAACTATTCGCCTCATTGGAGAGCAAGCCATAGCTCTTGCACAATACTCACACAGACTTATTGATGTTCTCAAAGTTCCAAATGAAACACCTTCACAGCAAATTAAAAGGTTGGCACTGAGGAAGTGGCACAGTATTTAAGGGATGCTTGCACATTATTTTACGAAGTAGACACCAATGTTACTGAGGTTAGTAATTTAAGTGAAGTTTGTAAGATGTATTTCAATATTCTTGTATTATTCTTTGAACAAAATGTAAATGTAACTGTGTGGACTGTCGCAAATGCCACTCCTTACCATGCATCATTGCTTTTCAGCAAATACAAGGTAGGTTATGGAATTATTTCTTTACAAGCCAAAGAGTCAAAGCACTCTGGGATTAAATCTGACCTTGCCCTCACTAATCGGTCAAGGTCCACAGGTGGATTAGGGAAATGGTGGCAGATGATGCGGGTGAATTATGTAAGGGCATTCTATCTACCAGAACACCAACCCATGCCCTCATCATACATTTCACATTTTCAGTCCCGTCTCCCACCATTTTTTGATAAGCCCAATTGCTGTAAGTGTGGGAGCGAACGAAATGAGGCTGGTACATACACTGTCTGTGAAGAATGTGCTGAAATTTTAGTTTGTGCTAAGGATCAGAAACTTACAGATGGTTTACTTAGAATTTTAAAGCCTGTTCTTTGAAGTGTTTGCCAAGAGAGATTTCCTGATGCAGAAACTTTGAAGTCTCGCTGCCAGTTTAGTCATACAGGAAATCAGGATGGTGAGGAAAGAAGACCACGATCCAGCAATGCAATTAATCCAAAAGAATTGTCTGTTAAACAGCTAAAAGAAGAGTTGGGATTAAGGGGGTCAAAAAAGACTGGAAGCAAAGATGTTTTAATTAGAAGGCTTGAGACTGCCTTGATTAAAGAATTATAGAATTCTAGATAAGACAGAATATTGTTTTTTATTTAATCAAATATTTTTCACATTTGATATTTATGTAAATAAAGAGTTTAAGTATAATTATGTAAACTTCTGTATAAGACAGAAAATTGTTTTTCTTTTAAAAAATATTTTTTCATATTTAATATTTATGTAAGTAAAGGGCTTAAATATATATAGACTTCAGTATAAGACAGAAATTGTTCTTCATTTAATGTTTTTCACATTTGATGTCATGTAAGTAAAGGCCTTCAGTGCCTTGCTTAAAAAGCATTAATTGTATAATAACCAAACAAGCAAATTATTTCTATTATTATTTATTCATAAGATTTATTTATCATTGCAATATATATTACTTAAAAATTATAGTAGTCTTAGGTGAGATGTAAGGTAAACCTCCCCCCCACCCCAATGATACACGAATATGTTGTTTTTATATACATATAAGGAAGTTTACTTCTTACTATTTTCATGTAGTATAATTAACTGTAGGCACCATATAGTGAGCCTTTAAACTCGTCTTTAGGTTTATAGAGTTTGACCAATGACTACCACTTATACTTCTTTATTAACAAATGCACCTTAATTATGCAATATTATGTCTAGATCTCCTTTCACTAAAGGAAATAACATCTGATACGCTAGGTCAAAGAAAAGATTTGTACACTCTGAGGTAAATTATTAGACTGTGTGGTGTGTATCGAAATCAATGTGTCCGAAGTCTACCACTTGCACTTCTTTAAAAATAAACCATGACACAGAGCAACTTTCTTGTGTTCATTTGTAATACTGAAGTGTTTACCAGGAGCTATTTTTGCTGGTGACTCTGCGCCCGCACAAACGGGAGCATTTTGCTTAGCAACCGACCATCGTGAAAATACAAAAATAAGTAGCGAGTAATAATGCAGATAATGTAAAAGACAACGTTTGCAATTATAAATTGTTAGTGTGAGAATTGAATCAAAGACACTGTTTTTTGAGAACGTTGTGAAAAATTGTACATGTGATATGTTTGAAACTTGGTAGCTCTTGGACTGAATGACATACACGCTTTCCATGGAAAATTTGTACGTTTCTTGTTCTTGTAGTCCAGTTTTCTTTGTGGAGAATAGATGATTATGAAAATCGTTATTGTACTTTTCAAAAATTCCCATGCACATCAAAGTTTCAAATTTATCTATGGGGTGCAACATGCTGCAAAAGTTATGTGAAACCTTTTTAATTGGGTCCAGATTTTGTTGCTGTTGTTGTTTGATGAGATGGTTGGTACTTATTTGGTCATTCATTGTCTGGTAGTAGTGAGTGAGTTGAAAATACATGGATAAATGGATGACTTGACGCCAGAAATCTGTGTCATGCTCGAGGACAATGACATCCATCGATGAACTAGAAGTCATTTATGATTTTGTCAATGACAGCCTTTGGTTCCACTGGACAACTGATGGATTCCAGCATGAAGTTTTTGATATTTACTGGTAGTTTATTCATCAAGAGTTTTGCTTTTTTTTCTTTTATCACTCCCTGTGTGACGTTTACGTCCAAGAACATGAGTTACGTTGTTGCCGTTAGTGTATCCCATCGTTAATGATGGTAACTTTGACGTGTTCGCGTCTAGTTTGTTGCATTATTGAAGTTAAGTTTTTTTAATAACCATAATTTATTTCACGACCACAAATAGTTTACAGCCGCATTACAATAAAACAAAAAAAATGAACTGATAGATAGCTACAAATACATTACAAACTAATCAACTAAAGGAAAAAAACAGTTAAGTACATAGACAGGTGCTCTAAATAGAAACAAGGTCTTGGATCTGCATCTTGTCTATTTCAAGCTTATTTTTCAAAAAAGCCAAATAACCGCTAAAACAAAAAGGGTCTTCATTTATAGCTGCAACATAAATGTGCTGTTTGGCTACTAGTAAACAGTAGTTGATGCTTTAAAATAATCTTTTTTGCGGTTTAAGAGCATATAGAATATTGCGTTCGCGAAGGCTAATCTGTACATCATTCTTGGAATTCCAACAATGTGCAAAATCAGACCAAAATAATTTGGTGTAATAACATTCTACAAAGAAGTGTATTAGCGTTTGTCTGAGATTGCAATGGTAACATTTGTCATTTTCGGCTAATCTATCTCTGAAGAGCATGCTTTTTATGTACAAGATGTTGTGATTGATTTTAAATTAAAACACTGCCAATCTGACATCTGAAGTTAGCTTAAAAGGAAGCTCATAAATGCAAGCGATTTCTTGAGTAGTAAAACCTGCTTTTTCAAGTCTGACTTCAGAGGTAGGCTTCTGAAGATTTTTCTTTTTGTCAATTTGATTCTACATTTCTTCCTTGAAATATCCTGTATATCAGCGATAGGGCTTTCCCCACTGTTTTTGTAACTTCTTTGTTGTTACTAGCTTTGAGCGTCTTTTTCCAAGACATAGGGATAGCATTTAATAGTCTTAAGTATTACACCTGTCGAGGAAATCGGATGTAGATGAAAGTGTAGCATTAAACGTCGCAGGGGTACGGTGCTACATTTTAAGGTTTCATTTAATGTTGTTAGTGATTTGTTTTGTAGTACTGGCGTACCGTGGTAGCGTGGAAGTGTATATGGTCGACTTCACGTTTTATATATAGAATGACTTTGAATTTGTATTTGAGTGCCTGCGTACCGTCGTACCGTCGTACCGTCGTAGCGCGTACCATACACCGCAATTCACTATCCAAACAACAAAGAACCGTTTTAGAAAAGATTCCCCTCTTTTATGTACTAATTACTGCTTGTGATTTAAGGGAAACTCTATGATAGTCTCTGGGGGTGCGGTGGTGTAGTGGTTAGCACGTTGGACTTCCTCTCCAACCAGGTGTATAAATGGGTACCGGCGACATACTGCTGGGGTCTTGTAAATTTGTCACAAAACCCTTAGTCGTACCTGATGTTGTAGCTCTATTCTCACAACTTAAGTAGCAAAAGTATTTAGTTCTGTATTTCCTATATCCGCGTTTTGTTTTAGGGTATTTCAAGGTAGAAGTATCAGATTTACCATAATATGAAACTCATTACAGTGTAACGTCAGTGTCACAATGATATTGCTTTATTAATACTTTATTGCCAATCTCATAGTAATTTATAACTACACTTGTTTAATCAAATAAAGTGACCTAATGACTGCAACTACTTCATTTGTTAATAAATTGAAATCCTTACTCGGCTTTAGTAATCTCCCCCCCCCCCCCCCGTTCTAATGACATAATTAACGATCGGTTTGGGCATTGTTATTTTGCGACCAACTGAACATCCCCTTAGTAGTGTCACCTGCTACATCAATAAAATCTCAGGTATATTCCTCTTCGATCTTCATTTCCCTTAAAACCCACTTAATTATGGCACATAGGATCCTTTTATTGGCATTTCCGTTTTATCCTTTGTTATCTCAAGAGCTACTCCAGTATGTTTTTACGGCACATTTCTCTTTTGCGTAGATATTACCCTTTCTAAAATGGCTTGTTAATTATGTCAGATGCTACACTAGTATGCTCTTACCGCACGCAGCTCTTTTGCGTAAGATTACCTACACACTTTTTCTTACCGCTACTCCATTACACCGTTCCGCGTTAAGCTTTTCCCACGTTTTAAAATTGGTAGCTAACTGTCTCAAGGGGAATGCCATTAAGTCACGTGGTTCTTTTGCGTTTGATTGCCCGTTCTATAATTGGTCGTTAATTTTATCTAGCCGCTACGCCATTACGGCACGTGGCTCTTATGCATAGAATTGCGTAGGATTGCTCACTCTACAATTGAGCGTTGATTTTATTCAACGCTTCCCCACTACTCCGCTACGCCGTTACTTCACATGCCTATCTTGTGAATTAGGAAGCCCACTAATTTCAGGTAATACAAATCTCTCTTCACTTCAGCAAATCAGTGATAGCTTTAGTCAACTCTCAACCGCCGTGGGAAAAGTCATTCATTTCTTTCGAAACCTGAAATTATATGTTCAACAGAGTTCGAAGGGCGGAGAATTGGACAACTAAGCATAACATTCGAAGTAGCTTTAGACAAGGCTCATTTGTCTGAGTCAATTGCATGCCATTTTATCGAAATCAGTGAGAACTTTATGAAAGCGAAGTGAGATAAATTGAAGAGGCGAGTAAAATACTCGCCTGGGAGCCAATGGTTATCCACAGCCACCAAAAAATAATGGGCCATTAATGTTGCAGTGTAAGCAAAAAGCAGATAAAAAATTGTCTTTTCTAATAAGAGTTAATTCCTCTTAACTACAGATGTTTTTACTTGTGCTTATCTTGGTTGCAAGATTGTTCTTTCCCTTTGCTCCCCTGCCCTACCCCATCGAGGAGACTGGCGTGGAGGGCATGGCAGATCAAAGAAGACCAGACAGGAGAGATTTTTTTCTTTAACATAGTTAGGCAAAACAGATTAGTTAAAAGAGTGATTGTTATAACGATGAAGTATGTCCGGTAGCATGAAAAGCTCAGCTTGAAAACAAAAGATCCTTGTAATATGTTTTCTCGGTTGCCACATTTAGGTTTATCTGCAGCCTTTTGGCAAACGTGATCAAGTTGAGTGCTAAAAAAAAGTGATGAAAAACGTACCTTTTACACTTCAGGGTAGCAGTACAACATGATGAAGACCAAGGAGAAGCCGACACGGAAAAAGAAAAGAAGAAAAACAATTGGGAAGAATGTTACAGCCTCCTACAAAATCGCCGCTCCTTCCTCTCAGTCTCTGTTTACATGACAATAGGACACTGACTGCAATACAATAGTGGAATACGAAGATTTCAATTAGAGATTGCTTGTTTGGAATGAGGGTTCGGAATAAGAACTCTAACAGGTAGGCTTTTGCGTTTATATTGGCAAAATGAAATTTGAATTTTATAATTTGGTTCTCTACTGTATGCAGAGCCGTTAGCTTGCGACACAAGGTAGCCTGTTTTTGCATTTCCCGTAAAAGTCTACTGTTTCCTAAGTGCGAAATACGCTTTCAGAGGCTTTCCGGGATAAGCTTGCCTTCGAAACAGTGAAATATGTTTGCCACGGCTTTCAAAAAGCGTCAGCATGTTCAAAATAGCGGGGTTTTAAATTCGAGCGCGTGATGAAAGATGCTAAAAAATCACTCCTTTTGACACCATAAGAACTAGCTGGCAGTGACCCTTCCCAAAACTGTTACAGTCTCTGCACTGTACAAGGTAATCACACCAGGCTTAAGATGAAAATGGACAGTTTTGCAACTAGTCCAACTAAAAATTTACACCATTTCACTGCATGTAGTTTGCCCGCAATTTCACATGCCATTAGATGAAGCATGTCGCGGGACTTTTCCAGTTTTATTTGAATCTTGATGGATTTGCTTCAAGACCTTCTATTAATTTATGATTGGCATTTTCAATCCGTTATTGGTAAATGGAAAACGTCCAAAACTAGCGTAATATGTACATTTTTATTTACTCAGCAAAATTTCAACATGTGCTTTTTCTCATGTCCATATAGAGTCATACAAGAGTTACATAACAAATTGGTGGCGCGTGACTTTGACAGTTCATAGGAGTGCGAGCCTCGTAACAATGTGAAACATCTGGAGGAGCTCAAAACAGTAGCAACAGTAGTAACGGTATTAGAGAAAATACGAGAAGGAAGAAACGTCAAAAGCCGTAAGTGTAAAGGAATGTGGAGAAAATGCAGTTATAACTATCACAAGGAGAACGGCTATTACAATTGTCATGATCTAATTCCAGTTTTGTACTTTGCACATTGTATAGCTAAGTGGGAGTTTCTTTATCAAAGACTCCTTACCTTTCTACAATTAAGGCCGCGGGTGAGAGACTAGATCATCAGTATTCATTTATTTAAAGCGTATGCACAAAGTGCGACGAATGATAGCGACATTGCGCGAAATATTCATGAAAAGCTCTGCAGTATAAAATCTTTGGTTTATGCATCAATGATTGCTCGTGCGTTTAATCATGTGGCAGGAAATATTGTGCATTTTAAGTATTGTTAAATAAAAATTTTCATAATAAAAATAATAATAAATGCGTTGAGTGCTCGCTTGTTGTATCTTTACCATTCTTTTTATTCCTTAGCTGTTAGTTGAAACATTAATTGCAACTTTTCAGAATTTTTCCAGCAAAACAAAACGAAAATAAAATACTGTTTCTATTTCTATCTCGCATATTTATCAATATCACCAATTTTGTGTCCAATATTTATCAACATCTGGGTCTTTCGTAAGTGGAACTTGTGAAGTTTTTTTGTATGTATATACACACTGCTCCACAGACTGGACAATAATAAAAGAGTTCGATTTCGTCGTTCTTTTTGGTTTCAGTGTTTAATTCTACATTTATGCGGAAAAAATCCGCTTTGAAAATTTCGATAGTAAAATTCTCTTTCTATTTTGTGTGTGTTATAAATATTAATTGGTTCAGCACCAATGCTTTTTTCTTTCCTTTATTTTCGATGGAAAACACGATTTTTTTAGATTGCATGCAACCTATTGTTTGTTTCTGGAGTGTTAACAATAGCTACTTAATTTTTATATCCATAATTAGCATAATAAAATATTCTTGGCTTAAACACTCGTGTTTCTTCGATAAGCCTTCGGAAGCCCTAAAACCACCAATTTTGTGTCCAAGAATACAGCACGGATATAAAATTTCCTGAACTGACACAGCAGACAGGTCTAAAGATTTTTAACGTAAGACCTCCACCAAAATTTTGCCTTCTTTGTGTGCTATGAAATAATGGAAATTGAACTGTGTGGCACTACACTGCACTTGTAGTGAAAATATGAAATTTTCCAACCTCTGTGCTTTCCTGAAGACGGCCTCAGCAAAGAACACCTTATTTTGGTAGGAAGGAAAGAAACATGTAAACCAAACTTTAATATCATACATTTGGTTAGAATGTGCCATTAATCATTCATTGTTGAAGGCGTCTTTGAATTAATCGATATTAAGTGCCATCAGTGTCAAGGAATGTGGAGAAAATGCAGTTATAATCATTATAACGAGGCAGTTACGACGATCATTATGGTCTTATTCCAGTTTTGTAGCTTGGTGCATTATATAGCTAAGTGGGAGTTTATTTATCAAAGACTCCTTCATTTTTTAGAGTTAAGATTCACTGTACAGCCAGCAAGGTAGTCCATATCAAATAAGTGCCTTAAATCTTTGTGCAATATATTATGAGTCATATAAATGATGTCCCTGGACGGGCCTTCATTATCTACCATGTTTTCCACAGCAATGTATGCCTCATTAGGACTCTGCTCCATTAAGTATTTTTCCCAAAAAACGACCTGTTGATGTAGGTATTTCTTAAACTTATATAAATTGGTACGTATCTGGTAGACCTTATTCCTGGCAAATTTTCGGATGAAGTTCATACTTGGGTTCAAAGCGACATTTGAGTGAAGTTATCGAATTTAAACAGGGAACTGTAAAATCTCTTAAACACATCTTTGAGTTAGAGGATGAATCGTGGCCAATTTGCAAAAGCTTAAAAAGCAGATGCTTCAGCATGAAAATGCAGTAGCATAAAGTGGTGTAAATTTTACATGGTGCAGGTTAACGAAGCTTGCATCTTTCATGTACTCGCACTCAAAAACTCTAGGGAGCCACCTTGAGGCAGAATGGTTGTTTTGCTAAGTAGGTACGATTTCTGAATGTACCCCCCAGATGTATTAACTGGAGGTTGGTACAGTGCTTTTCTCATTTGTCGCCTATTATTAAATGACATCTGAGCGCTGCACTTCTAGTGAAAATCTAAAATTTTCCAACCTCTGTCCTTTCCTGAAGAGGTCATTAGAAAAAAAAACACCTTATTTTGGTAGGAAGGAAAGAAATATCTAGACAAAACTTTAATAGCATACATTTCGTTAGAATGTGCCATTACTTATTCATTGATGAAGACGAAGTATTTGAATCAATGGCAATTTAAAGCTGTAAGTGTAAAGGAATGTGGAGAAAGTGCAGGTATAACTATTATAACGACAACAGTTATTATGATCACCTTGATCTAATTCCAGTTTTATACTTTGTGCATTGTATAGCTTAGTGGGAGTTTATTTATCAAAGACTCCTTAACTTTTTACAATTAAGATTCATCGACATTAATGAATCGTGGCCTGACAATTTAATCAAAATGAAAATTAGAGCTATGTTACGAAGCAGGGAAAGATGGTTACATGATAACCATTTCTTTTTTGGAGAGTTTAAGTGTAGGGTTGTTTTGCTCTGGGATGTGAGCTTTGTAGATCTGATCCACCAGATAGTGATAGTGATGGTTGGACACGAGCAACTGCACTTCTTTGTGTTTTATGAAATAATGGAAATTGAACTGTGGGCATCTTTGGTCTCCCTTTCTGCTATTAAACGCCACCTTTTTGATGCTTCTAAACGAGAATGAACAATTAATTTCCCCTAATGAAGAGCAAAAGGTGTAAAACCTTTATTGGTACTTTAAGACCTACCAATGAGTATCAGTCGGAAATGATTTCAACCCTGTCTCCTAGGGAAGAGAGATAATTTAAAGCAGAAAACATGGGCAGCAGAAGAAAAATCAGATGTTTATAGTGAACTTGAAAACTATTTTAAAGAAGGGAAGGTCCGACGTCAAAAACTGTAAAAAAAGCAATCAAGAAACATCCGGAGGCTTTAAAGGACAGGGATTGGAGGGCAGTGAAGTTCTTTGTACATAACAATGTTGGTAAGTTTAAAGAGCAGATGCTTCAGCATGACAATGCAATAGCGTAAAGCATTGTAAATTTTACATGGTGCAGGTCACCTTAGCTCGCGTCTTTCGTGCGTGCGCAGTCAGAAAACTCTAGGGAGTCACCTTCAGGCAGAATGGTTGTTTCGCTAAGTAGGTACAATTTCTCAATGTAACCCAGAGATGTATTAATTGGAGGTTGGTACAGTGCTTTTTTCATTTGTCGCCTATTATTAAATGACGTCTGAGCGCTGCACTTGTAGTGAAAATGTGAAACTTTCCAACCTCTGTGCTTTCCTGAACATGTCTTTAGCAAAGAACACCTTATTTTGGTAGGAAGGAAAGAAATATCTAAACAAAACGTTGATAGCATATATTTCGTTAGAATGTGCCATTACTTATTCATTGATGAAGGTGAAGTATTTGAATTAATGGCAATTTAAAGCCGTAAGTGTAAAGGAATGTGGAGAAAGTGCAGTTGTAACTATTATAACGAGAACGGTTATTACGATCATCATGATCGAATTCCAGTTTTGTACTTTGCGCATTGTATAGCTTAGTGGGAGTTTCTTTATCAAAGACTCCTTAACTTTTTTACAATTAAGATTCATCGACATTAATGAATGATGGCCTGACAATTTATTCAAAAAGAAAATTAGAGCTATGTTACGAAGCAGGGAAAGATGGTTACATGATAACCATTTCTTTTTTGTAGAGTTCAAGCGTAGGGTTGTTTTGCTCTGGGATGTGAGCTTTGTAAGTCTGATCCACCAGATAGCGATAGTGATGGTTGGACACGAGTGACTGCACTTCTTTCTTTGTGTTTTATGAAATAATGGAAATTGAACTGTGTGGCATGTTTGGTCTGTCTCTTTCTGCTATTCAACGCCACCTTTTTGATGCCTCTAAACGAAAAAGAACAATTATTTTCCCCTTATGAAGAGCAAAAGGTGTAAACGTCTATTGGTACTTTAAGACCTACCAATAAGTATCAGTCGGAAATGATTTCAACCCTGTTCCCTAGGTAAGAGAGATAATTCAAAGCAGAAAACATGGACAGAAAAAGAAAAATCAGATGTTTATAGCGAACTTGAAAACTATGTCAAAGAAGGGAAGGTCCGACGTCAAAAACCGTAAAAAAAAAGCAATCGAGAAACATCTGGAGGCTTTAAAGGACAGGGATTGGAGGGCAGTGGTGTTCTTTGTACATAACAATGTGCCTAAGTTTAAAAAGCAGATGCTTCAGCATGACAATGCAGTAGCGAAAAGCGTTGTAAATCTTACATGGTGCAGGTTACCTTAGCTTGCATCTTCTGTGCATGCGCAGTCAGAAAACTCTAGGGAGCCACCTTGAGGCAGAATGGTTGTTTCGCTCTCGCAGTCCCAGTATCCTTAACAGAGTATACACACCAAAATCGTAAATGAGGGGGACATTGAGCATATGTTATTGATGAGGTAAACATCTTTTGAAATATTGTCTATTACACTCTTTTATCCAATTGCATAATTGATAGATTTTACTGACAAGTTTTTGATATTTGGTAGCATTTTGTTATTATTTTATACTTTTGGTTTTCTCTCTTTTATTATCGTCTCTTTGACGTTTACCTGCAAGAACATGACAGTTGTTCTTGTAGTCTTGTTTTCTTTGTTGAGAAGAGGTCTTCGTTGAGAAGAGGAACTTAGATTTAATTGTAGCTCAACATATATGTAAATTTAGTGATTTGAATTCTTCTTGAAAGTTTGGGTTTGATTGACTTCTTGTACGTTGAATACAATTTCCGCTTTTTTTGTTGATGGCTAATATCACTGATAAAGTGCATTATATACTGTTTTTAAATATAAATTGTCAACGAAAGGAAAAACTTGTTTTGACAAGTCTTTGTCAGACGGTTCTCTAATTTGTATTAAAATGAGTAGAGTTGTTTAAAACCTCCATTCTGAATTATATAGCAGAGGTACGTTTTTAGTTTTTCATTCATTTGGTAGGTTTTCAAAGGTTTTTGCATTTTAATAGGATGGAAAGAAATTGATTCAATTTGAAAAAACAAAAATTGAACAATATAGCTTTCCTTTAGGAAACACAAGGTTATGTAGTTTGGTAGAGCTTTCAAATTAGAAGATGCTTGTGAAATAAATTAATCCAATAAAAAATAAAGTATTCGATCAAGATTCCTTTTGTAATTGAACTTTTTGGTTTGCAAAGTGAATTATTCAAATGAGTTATTACATAAATAGTGCAATAATCAACTTAACACTTTTCATTCTTTCAGGAACATTTCTCCTGTTTTAATATCTTAGAAGAAGAAGGAAGATCAATATAACTAATTGTTAGTGTTCTCTAGGCCTCCTAAAGCGTTGAGCAACATTTTTTTCGGTCCTTGTTGTTGGAGGATTCTTAACCTAAAATCAATAGGAACACTTTTAATTATAACAAAGCAAATGAAGATTAAATATTTCTCACTATGGAAATAACATTCTTATCTGAGCCAGATTCCAATGACATATAAACTATATTCTATTTAGTAAATTGTTTTACCACTAGGTGAAAGTAAATAAACATTCTTTTTGATATATAACTCAAAATATTATGTAGTTTCAAATTTGTTTTCATAACCAATAATTAATATTAGTTGCTATGTTTATTTTGAGAACTAATTCAAAGATTGGAGACAAGGTATGGTTAATGGGAAAACTAAGGGTTCTAAAACTATGATTTTCCTCTTATTCTCTCAAAGAAGAAAGGGTGAAAAAGTATGTATTCTTTAAGAGCAATATTTCTTGAATTCTTCCAAACTACAGGCCCTAAACCCACCCCTAACAAACACAGTCACACAGAACTTACATGAAGTTGAAACTCAGGTTAATGTTGTGGCGGTTGTACTAATGGTTTCTCGTCTAAAAATAACGAAAAAAAAAAGAGCCTCACTGAAAACTGAGCATAACAAAACAGTACTGAACTTACTAGTAAAGTGCAGTGAGAATGGAATTGGTATGGTGACTCGAGTGTTTTTATTTTATGAACAAAAACGAGTTTTCTTTTTTGTAACAATTGAGTAAATGCTGTGTTTATCATAATACCTTTAAGAAAAACAGACAAAATAGCTGACGTATGCAAATAGCCTGCATTTCACACCAATTTCTCTCTATTCAGAATCTTCTGTATATTACATTTAGTTATTGAGAAGAATTTGAGACATTTCAATCGATTTGGCAAAAAGCATTCTTTTGATCACAAATCATGTGTGACCTAGCTGATGCAAGTTGTCCAAGAGAGGGTATGTGTTTTAAAAAATGATGTTGAAAATATGGCACAATTGTATGTGATCTGAGATATTGCACAACTTGGAAAGACATCTGTTAAACCAATACTAAGGGGACTTTGAAAATGTAGGAAATTTCTTATTTTATGGTTCCAATTTTCAGTGCTATGCCCTGAAATCCTCTATCTTCTTAGGACTCATGCCCACTTACAACACTCCCCCAGCCGACCCCCTTCACATGAAATCCCTGCTGGGTATGCCTCTCTCCTCAATTTACAAGCACAGTTCTAAGCCATAGCAACCAAATTACACAGTTTTGAGTTCTTTTCTACTTCTACAACAGACTTACTTTGTGATTGCCACTATTTTCAAACAGAAGTTTCAACTGTTCTTCATAGTCCAGTTTTGGTTTTATTTATTATATTTATAACCTTTCATAAACCCTTAAACGCCCTGTTGTCTCATTTTTTAAACCAGTTTAGCATATTAATCATTTTTTGCACGTCTTCCTCTTGATAGAAAGTAACACATCTATACTTCGATGAAAGAATCAAGGATTATTTTATTCAATCATATGTTAAGTTCTTCAGGGTTGCCATGCAACCATACAGCACTCTCCATGTTTTCCTTGTATAATGGCTTCTCTAACAAGATTTTCAACCACACGAAAATAAAAGAAGTCTGGTTTTACCTCTTAGCTGATTAATGCACTTGCTAAAAAAAGGATGTACATTTGTAACTCAACTAATAATCTGCACAAAAAAAAGACCAACAACATGGGGACGAAAAGGAACCCCTTCACCTTATTTTTGGTTGGACCATTGTATTTTGTTTTTTAAAGCAGTAGACTGTTTACTTTAGATGACAAGTAATTATGAATGATATCACACAAAAAGAAAGGTTGTACATTTAAAAATCCCAAGAACTGTTTTAATCAGTGGAATGGAGTTGAATTTGAATTGAAAAATTGCTTACATTGTTGATTAGACTCTTTTGTCCCACTGGACAATTGATTGATTCTATTAGGGACTTTTTCACATTTGCTTGTATTATGTTATTAATTTATACTTTAGGTTTTCTCTCTTTTATTATGGTCTCTTTGATGTTTATGCGTAACAACACGAGAGCTGTTGTTGTAGTCCAGTTTTGTTTCTGGAGAAGAGGAATTTGGATTTAATTGTAGATCATCTAGGAAAAGGCGATTCATGAATCACGTGTCAAATAGGTACGTCTAATGATTTGAATCGTTCTTGAAGGTTGGGGTTTCATTTTATAAAATAAACAAAAAAGCCAAAAAAATGCAACTTGACGAGTGTGTGGTAGATAGATTTTATACCTCAATGAATACTCTTTAAAAATCACCTAATAAAATAGGGTTTACAATGTAAACCTTAACCTTTCCTTAGTCCTTCAGCGTCTCTTATTGTTTTGGAGTCTCTCATAGCTCCATATCACGAGCGTTTCAGGCGGTCAACTTAATGACGACGATCATTGTCAATGTTTGACAGCGCAAGAGGATGAAAACTATGCGCGCGCAGAAACTGCCAGCCGCGCGCTGTGGCGGGAAAGTTTGTATGCGTGATGTTGCAAAAATCAATTAAAAACTTTAAAGTTCAAATGTTTACTTTTCGGCGACAATTGAGCTTAAATGGCTTTACGAAAATGTTATGTTTGCAATAGCAAGTCGTCTTCCCGCTGGTTTAGTCTTTCGGTGGAGCTTTTCGAAGACGTATCGAAATGCTTTCTAAACGTACAAAAACGGGAAATTTCATGCGAGGGCTGTTTGTGTGCCTCTTGTCGGAGGAATCTGACAAGGTGGCGAGAAAGCGGTAAAACACCCGACGGTAAATACTTCGTTAAAACTAATTCAAGGGGAAAACCCTGTGTCACAAATGCTAACATTGCACGAGAAAACCGGAAGGCAGCAATGGTAAACTTCAAGAAAACTTCTTCTTTCGAGTCCTCGCTGCTGCTATTCTCTTTTCCAGAGGACTTGCTCCTGGACATCGCTGCCCTCCTCAGTGTTTCAGGTGTTTGTAGCCTGCGACAAACATGCAAGCGCCTAAACCAAATTTGCGCGTCAAATTACCTGTGGAAAATCTTACTTCAGCGTGACTTTACGGAGAAAAGACATCTTCTCGACGACTCAGTGTTATCTAACTCTTTGCTGGCCTACAAACTTTTCTTTTCCGCGACATTGTCCACCAGACAACAGCAGCAAAGTCATCACGCGCAAATGCTAAACTTCCGTGAAAACGAGAGAAAACTAATAGAGGAAAATGAAAACATCAAAACACGCCTCGCTAGTCTCCAAGTTAAACTTCACACCCTTCAAACGGATCAGAATCCAAGCACTCCGGTGACCAAACTTCTAGACCAGGTAACAAATATTTTTATTTACAAGCCTATAATAAAAGCCTATAACAAATCACGCGCCCTTGAAAATTTGCAATTCTGCTGAGTATCCTAAATTCCCAAAACTCCCACTCAACCCACATTTGAAGAAATGAAGACATTTAGGGCTAGTGTGCTTTGTTGTCCGTCTGCTATATTAACTTTCAGGGTTTTTTTGAGCAGGATCCAAAGGCCTTTTACGTGTAGGTGCGCAAATCTTGCAAAATAATTTCACCTCGTAGCCTCAGCATCGATCGCGCAAAAAAAGCAAAGATCGGGCGCTATTAAATCAGCTTATCGGGTTTAAGAATAGAGGGCAAATCGTAATTTGGAAATATTGAAAGAGTTTTACTTTGTCTCTACAAACAAACGTCATTCCGTTAAAGAGAAACGCTTGAAGACCTTCAACACAGCCATTGCATGGTTGTTTCCTCGGGGGTCCGCATGAAGCGAAACAAAAAACCGCCTTCAGTTCAAACATCACCCGTTTCACGTTAAAATAAATCCAAACCACCACAAAAAATTGACAGCCGATTGCCTCCTTTTATTTAACTAATTTTAGAGATCAAATTCTATCTACATAAATAATAAACTATACTGTACACTTGGAATATTTTATGTACACAGGTGAAGTGGAAGTCAAATCTAAAATTGTCGAGGAAAAACTTGTACTGGACTCTCAAATTACACGAAATTAAAGTGTTCTTTAGCTAAAAATTTCCTGATCAGCAGAGAAAGAAATCGGGTTTCATGATAAGTGAAACCATACGTTTTAAAGAAGCTCTTTCCTCAAAGCCTGGAAATTTGAACAAAAGATATCAAGATATTGGCACTTTCTAGCTCTTTCATGCTCTAATGACTCTTTACAAACTTTATTTCTAACTCATTAGAGCTTAAAAGTGCTACTAACTCCCCCAAAAAATTACAATTCATGTAGGCTGCAATTTTTAGGTAGGTGGGCATTTTTCATTACGCTCATTCTGAATATACCATCAAATCTCACATATCACATTGTGACATCACAATTTAGGACTATTACTTCATGCTAACATGAAGGGTAAAATTGGTATGATAAAGATGTAAATAAGGTGGACTTTGGCAATCTTTAGGAGACAATAACAAATACTGAATAGACAACAGACAACAGACAACAGACAAAGGACTAAAATCTTTTCAAGTCTTATATGGGTGATCAGGTCATTTTTAGTGTTTTCTGAGTCCTTGTAAGATTTCTTTTTTGTTAATGTTGCTATCAACAAACAATGTTATCATGAAAGTACTATTATAAAAAATAAAACAATTCAAGTAACCCTATGTAACCTGAAGCTTGCTTACTACCTTTAGGTATTCTTGAGCATAGTCAAAAAGAAGACCGGGCAAAGCAACACAGGCTTTGTCTATGCCCATCAGGATAAAGGAAAGCCAATTAAACTTCTGAAGGTAAATCAGCCACAGACAGGCAGCTCGAGCGCATCTCCCAGCACATTAAAAAAGAGAAGCCAGTTGATCGAAAAACTTGCAGAAAATTTATCGTCACCAACTATGGCAGTGGATGATGTAATTCACCAGACAGCTACCTCAATTCACCGAAAGCAAGAACAATTTCTCAATTCGTTCAAGGAGGGCGGTTTAACCATCACAAAGTCATTCACTCTGAAGCAGGTAAACACCTACAGCAAACACGTGCTAAATAATTTTTGGTCATATTTTGCCCATCGGTGAATTACAGTAAAACAATGATCCAGTCATAAAACTTTAGATAATGCAAAATGGCAATGGCGGGAAGGCAAGCAGGGCAAAAATTGTATGCACTGTATATTATTATTATTAAGTCTCTTCTCTTATGAGTTGCATATAGCGGATTCCTGACAATGGCACAAGCTTTTGTGGGCAAAAATATCAGGGGCGGGTCCAAGATTTTAGAAGGGGGCGGGGGGGTGTCAGATGGCATCAGTCCCAATGGATGACCACACAGTGAGGTACACAACAAGATTTTAAAAATGGGGATTGTGATATAAGGCATTTACAGTGCATTTCCTAGCATTTTCGACTTCCCGAAAGGGGGAGGGGGTTGCAGCCCCCTCAACCCTTCCTCTGGATCCACCCCTGAATATAGACACACAAGGCCAAGTATAATGTTTTTGACTTAGATAGCAAAGAACAAAACCACTGATTATGCCTAAAGCCCTTGTTTTCAATCAATTATAAAATAAAAGAAATTTGCTTTCAGGTTGCAGAACTTAAAGCTCACATGCCAATGGAGATGCTAAAGATGATTAAAAGAACCTTTAAAGATGCCCTTGGTAAGCATCTACGTGTAATTGTTAGTTACTATATGTAGGGCAGTTCTCGTGGACAAAATTTTGAAACCCAGAGTAATACAATGTACTAGTGCCTTCTGGATTTGGCTACACAGGTAAAGTCATTTTATTCATTTTTTATCAGCCACAAAGAATAGGAAAGAAAGGCAACATAAATCTGGATTACCTGTTCTATAAACAGATAGCTACAAATAGTAAATGCAACAATTTGAAGGTTGCGTGGTAAAAGGCCCTTTCTCAGATTTCTAGACTGCGCTGTTTACTTCATTTGGACTTGGCCTTCTGATAATACTTATCCTATAAATCACTAACTGAAGGTCATTTCTTCATTTCATCCAACCACGTCTGCAAAATAAAAGTAGGTAAATACACTTAGTTTTCGAATGACAACAATTACATTTGCTTAATACTGTACAAGGATTGTACTCTTGCTCAGCATTAAATTTTCCAGGACTCCTGTAGATTTACATTTAGACTTCAAATATAGAAGCTAATAATAGTGTAATTCAACACATCCACTTTACATTGTATGATAAATAAGTATAATTTATTTTCTCCACCCACTTTCGTTTATTTTGAGAGTTCTTTTTTACATTACCTTTTTTTTGTTAAAATTTACATATTTCCACCACATTCCAGGACCTGCCAAGAATGAGTCATTTTCCTGGACTTTCCAGTTGTGGAAAATACCCAAACAAAATTGTGGAATTTTTCAAGATGTCAACCACCCAAACAGCCCTCTAATAGACCTTTTTCATTAATCTGTAGGATACGACATCTTTGGTCCTGAAAGGGAAATCCGTAATCACTTAAAAACACTGGAGTTTGAGTATGAATGTGGCAGTTTTGAAAGTTCCACAGGAAAGAAGGTGTCCTTTCTTCGAGTAGCCAACCTCTCAGATGTAATTAAAAGAACTGTGACCCAACTCAATGAAAGTGGTGCTTTGGACAAGAAAGGCAACATCCCTGACAATGTACTCTGGGTTCTTCTCTCAGGCGACGAGGGTGGAAAATCCACCAAACTACTATTGCAGTTTCTAAACTGCAATGATCCACACTCTGTCCATACGGCCCGCCTACTGGCAATTTTTGAAGGAGACAAGGACAATTACGAGTGCATTGAAAAGGCTTTTTATCCAGTGATCAATGAGACAAAGAAAGTATTGTCTAACATTTCAAAACTGAACTTGAAGATGAATCTCACAAGATGCAGCATGTCAAAAGAAAAGCTACCTGCAGATTTCAAGACCAAAGGAATGCAAAATTGGCCAACTGAGCTTCAGCAGCTTTGTGGAAACCTTTCCAATGAACATTACAACAAACAGTGTTTTCATTGCAAGAAATCTACTAGCTCGTCTTTGCAAACATCACTCTTTCAAAGTTCCAAAGAGGAGTGCAGTATTTCTGAGTGTTGGCTGAGTCTCGGAGGCGACTGGGAATTCATTGCCAGGATGTTGGGTCTAACAGGACCTAATGGTACTTACTTTTGCAACTTCTGCCATGCACAAATTAAAGATCTTGAGAAGGGGAAGCCACACACACCCTGGTTGTTGCAGAAGAGCTCCACTGCCAACAATACCAAACAGTTTTCAGTGCGAAGTTTTGAATCCATCTCAACTGATAATGAAGAGTTTTTGAATGGTGGTGCTGTCAAATCAAAAGCAAACCAGTTTCATAACTGTGAGTCAAGACCCATCTTCCATGCAGCTGGACCTGTCATTGAGTCAGTGTCATGCATGCCACTCCATTTGTCTCTGGGCCTTGGAAAGCAAGCATTGGAACTTGTCGAGAATGAAGCTATTTCTCTAGACAACAACATTAAAGAGGCAAATGGAGAGACATGCCCAGAAATGACAGAAGCATTACAAAGAAGAGAATCCCTAATCCTTCACTCTTCACAACAACAAGAACAGTTGGATGAAATCAATGAAGCTAATAAATCTGCTGAGAATACACTTCAGGCGTTTCTGACTGAGACGGCACCCTTTCATCAAAAGGAAGGAAGAAGGTAAAAGTTTTACACCAAACACCTGAAAACAATTACAAAACAAAAACACTGTACTGGGCAAATGCACTGATGAGAACTATGTTTCCCTTTGTATGTTCTACAATGTAAGCCTACTGTATATCTTTCTTGTAGCATTTTTAAGATTGCCTAAACAATGAACTGTGATTAGGATTTTATCCATTACTGTTTTACTTTAATCTGCCCCCAAATGAAAGAAATAGTATAACATAACTTGTTGGAAAACCCAACTAGCAAGTTGATGCCACTTGCATTTTTATGTTCCATAAATATAGTTAAGCTTGTTGACAAATACAGTTATAATCTAGTCTTTGTTTGAAATGGGGCACAAAAAAGGTGTCAGGACAGATAGAATTTAAAATGAGTGATCATCAACATAATAGTTTAGACTGTAAATAACTCAGGATTATAGTGAAACCAGGTCAAGTGTTCTGAAGTTGGTTATTGCAAAATTCATTTCTTTATTTGTTTCAATAATACACTCTTGTAGAATGAAGAATGCAAAATTCAATAGAACCTTCAATCCAAACCTAAGACTTTGACCGGATCAATGTGCAGTTTTATGCACTCAGTGGGCGTGGGAATTTGACAAGTTGGGCAAATAAGCTAATCAAAAGCAGATTTTGATTCTAGATTCTGTTAAGTTTTGCATCCTTCATTTAAAGAACATGTTATTGAAACAAACAATAAAATCAATTCTGCAATAATCAACTTCAAATAATTATTTTATTCTTCTTGGGAGTGCTTAACCTGACTTCATCATAATGAGTATGCATTATGAATTAAGCAATTAAGTTTCATTTCAATGTTACAGGTTCATCACTCACACAACAGAGGCAGTTAAGGCAAGGGAAAAAGCAAGGGAGCTGAAAAGGAAGAGAGATGAACATCAACAGCAAGCAAAAGAACATCAAGACCAGCTAAAGGCATCCAAGGAGCAATTAACGCAGATAAATGCCAAAATAAACAACATGAAGGGGCCCTTCCAGAAAAAATTTGACGGCGCATTAGAAGAAATGAATTTAAAGCGACAGGTATACCACAAAGGAGCTTTGGTTGGCAATGACGTTGCAAAAATTTTGCACTCAGATAACATTAGAAAAATTGTTAACATCTTTAAACCACTTCAAGTCAACCTGAAACATGGAGGAAAGAGAGTTTTCAGTGACCACAAAATCATGAGTAAGATGTCAACAATGCTTACAAAACTGTCTCTGTGTTTCAGCCTTTACTCACCAAGTACCCCTCTCTGTCGACACGAAGTCACTTTCCTTGCAGTTAGATGTGCCAGCTTTGGATGCCGGTTTCCTGTCAACTTCCCTGGCACCAACTTACTTCGAAAATTTCATGTTCTGACCTTCCACGTTCCTGAGAAAGCAATTTCAAAGGGAACAGTGGGTATGGAAGCTGAGCACTGTTCTGAGAGCATCCATCCAGTTGTTAACAAGCTTGACAGGATTTATGCCACCACTCAGAACACATGTGATCGACTGGCACTGGTGGCCAAGAGTCAATGGCTCCAAAGTGACTCTACCCTGACCAACTTCAAAAAGCCTAAACAGAGAAAAAGTTCCAAACTAGAAATTGCCACTGAAGAATAGTTCCATTAACGTAAGAAAACAACAAGTGCTTCAGCAGCAGCTTTCTCCCAGTTTAGCCTGGCAATGCTTGAACATGATACTGTTGTAAATAACTGACACTGTAAACTATCACAAGGCAGTGTAATGCCAGTTACTCTATGTGGGAACAAGGTAGAAAATTATTGCAACTGAATCAATTGAACATATCAGTTATTGCAGTATCTTTAAATGTACTTTTGGTTCACATTTTTTAACCAAACTAATTGCTCTGTTTTGCTCTGAAGAAACTTATTGTCCAGTATACTTCTTGGCATTTGGTAAGATAACATGGAAATCAGGAAAGCAAAACTTTGATATTTTTGCTGGGTTAAAAGCTAGTCATCATTTACATTCAAGATAGTTTACTCTACAAAGTTCATCAACTGATTATAATATCCCAGTGATTGTAAATATTCTAGATTACGGATACAGTAGTTGAATACGAAGTTTTCTTTGTTCAAAAGGCCTTGCATATCTGTATACATTTGTAGAGGGTCATTTGATTGGGCCATGGAATTTGATCAAAATTAGTTGGGATTGTAGCTATTTATACAGTATTGTACAATAACTGAAGATAATGTGTGCGCTGTGTTTGGTCAATATCTACTGATTATCATACCAGTAAACCACATGGAAAATGTAGTTATTATATAAAAAGCAATATACCACACAGTTCTATGGTTTATTGGCTCAATAAACCTCTTGGAATGTTGGAATAACACTCGAAAAGCTTTTAAATCACTCGCCTTCAGCTCATGACTCACAATCTCTTCTCGTGTTCTTCCAACATCCATAGAAATGTGTGGTATAAACCATAAACCATAGAAATGTGTGTTATATTGCTTAATTGAAGATTCAAAGATAAATATTTTGTTTCCATAGTGCTAAAAGAAGATTTGTGAGTCACGGGAAGCTTTAAATTATCCATTAATTTTCACTGATGGTCATTTGATTGGGCCATGAAATTTGATCAAAATTGGTTGGGATTGTAGCTATTTATACAGTATTGAAGACTCAAATACAAATATTTAGTTTCCATAGTTCTAAAAGAAGACTTGTGAGTGAAGGGAAGCTTTAAAATGTACTGATTTTTACAAGGTCTCTTGTATGAAAAATGTGCTCAATAAAATAATAAGAAAACTGCTACTTGAGAATCTATTTCTTGTTTTTTGTTTTGTTTCTTTTTTTAAATGTAGAAACATATAAATTACTTTGCAGGTTAAATTTGCGGATCTTGCGAATCATAGTGAGGCGAATTTTTCTGAAATTTGACGCTTTAATGACTATCTTTATGAAAGTAATGTGGCTAAATCTGTAACATCTTCATCAGAATATAAGGACATAGAAACTGAGGTATTCCGAAACCGATAAGGGGTTGTACTTTTGAATCACAGTCACTGCATGTGTAAGTTTCTAAATCTAATTTTCCAAAAAATTTCCTTCTTTACCAAATAGCTCTAGTCTTGGAGACTATAAATTTAGATCATAAGAAGGACTGAAACAAGGTTTAGAACACAGAAGTCAAAAAGCTCGACAAATGACAAAGTTTAATTCATTTTGGCGAAATTCAACTTTCCTTTTTACAGATTGATTTTTTTCTTCTTTGTTAATTTCTTAAGCCTCTCTGCCTCCAGCTTTGCCTTCAATTCAGCTCTTCTTCTCAATTCCTCCTCCTCCTGTGCTCCTCCTGGGCTTCTAAGATGAAACATTTTTACAAAAAAACCCTGAAATGACTGAAGCTTTCTTTCCAAATAATAGGACACTGTCTTGAAAGACAAAGCAAAATATCGAATTTAAGGAGACTTAATTTACCTTTTCTCCTCTTCTTCAACAAAAACCACACCTTTTGGTTTTCTCAACTTGGCAGGACGCCGAAAATGTGGATTTCTTCGGAGTACAGATAAATGAAACATTAGCTACTACCAAAACTTTTAGTTTTCGAGAGAAAACAAATGAAAAAAAGGACTTTTTATTATTACCTTTGCTTCGGCATCCTTTCTCCGTGTAAACAGAATTTTCTTAACCAATCACGCAAAATAGAGTGCGCGGTGCGGCAAAGTTCCCGCGCATTTCGTCTGGCATTGTTCCTCTTAAACGGCGGGAATTTCATGGCCCTGGCTGTAATAACGAATCGAATCCCAACAAGAATTCTTCATCATGCAAAGATTCTTTGAAGTCACTTTAGCACTTTGGCTAAGGCTTACATTGGCATAAAGAGAAAACAAATAAAAAGGACAAACAAAGGAGAAACTAACAAGTTCTAAAGCCTGTGGGCTTCGCTTCCATGGCGAGTCCATTGCAATCTCACCCTGCAAATGCCAATTTAAAAGTGAACCCCTTCATGGCCCATAGGGCCGCTAGTAATTCAGTGTCGTTATATTCGAAAACAACAATTAGTCAACTAAACAGAAAGGTCAAAACTCACCTGTGGCAACCGACACAATTTTCCACAAAATTGATGTAAATCCGAGAGCTTCGTTACCATTGATAACCGTTGAACAACACCAAACCACCTCGTGTACAAGGTCGTCATCCTTTTTACAATATTAAAGTAACGCTTGCTTGTTAGAAGTTTGAAGTCGATGTAAACTACACAGAGACATGCAGACTATCCTTGAATAACAGAAATTTCTGGTAAACATCATTCGTTGAACAGGGCAAAGACTGCACTTCGAGTGACTCTCGCAAAGCAAAACGCCATAGGTGTCGTCAAACGAGTCCACACTAGAGCCACCTTGTCGTCGAAAATTGGCCAACACGTAACTTTTCGTTTCACGAATATACTTCACATAAAATAAGAAGACTTTTAAACATGGAATCGACCTGTGGCAACTGGTTAGATTGTGGGCTGTCATTCACTGAAACTCAGCCGCAGCACTTCTCGAACGCAAAGCGTTACTTGCTCATTAGTCCACATAAATGGTTTAAAACTTCACAACGACAAAGCAGAAAAGAGAGAAAACCCAGCAGGAACAATTGCCGAAATTCCAAGACGGTTTTGTTGCCAGACAACAGTATCTTCCAGTTGAATTCTGTAAAAGATGGCAGTAAACACACAACCGCTTTGCAAGGAGATAAGAAAACCACATTCACATGTGTTCGAATCCGCTAAGTATTTGGGTCAGCGGACCTATCGCGAAATCGTCCGCTGTTTAGTAATAACGCGGGCTACAAGTGGATCGGAAGGCGCAAGAACGAAACGCTCGTGATATCTACTAAAGAACTCTCTGAGTTCTTCCTTTGTAGTCTAAAAGTATTAAAATTAAACCAATGACATCTCTGAGATAGCAGGAAGCAATGACAGACATCACTCAATAAAGCATTGTTGCAATCACTTTGATAGCCACCAGGTTCACCTCTCCACAAATTTTGTTGGGCCTCATGATCCAATGCAAAGTAGCCATTCATGTGGATTGGGAGGCTAGTTCCAAATGGAAGAGGAAGAAAGCAGTATAAGCTTTCCCTTTTTCGTCAAGTTTTCCACTGTGACTGGAGTTCATGATATCCAGGATTCTTTAGCCATTTTCTTATTCTTTAATGGAAACCTGAACATCATTGCCTTCTCCGTGAAAAAATGATCTCAATGACATCTCTGAGATAGCAGGATGCAATGACATCACTCAATAAAGCATTGTTGCAGTCACTTTGATAGCCACCAGCTTCACCTCTCCACAGATTTCGTTGGGCCTCATGATCCAATGCAAAGTAGCCATTGATGTGGATTGGGAGGCTAGTTTCAAATGGAAGAGGAAGAAAGCAGTATAAGCTTTCGTGATATCCAGCATTTTTTAGCCATTTTCTTATTCTTTAATGGAAACCTGAACATCATTGCCTTCTCCGTGAAAAAATACTCCTCGAGGTAACAGGGAAACACATTTGGGAACTTCCTCTTCAACTTTTTAATACCTTTAAACATTCTGTCAGGATTTTCATCACTCAAATGGGGAATGTACTTACAGCGTGGATTGAAGACACACTGTACACCCCCAATCTCTTCCCCCTTTGACATGAACGACCAAGAATGCCTTGGTTTAGATGCACTAGTGCTTTAACACTTGGAGGGATTCTTTTCATCAATTTAATGCAGCTATTTTTAAAATGCTACCTAGTTGAGGTTGAAATTTTTACATATTAATGTTGTTAACAGCAATATCACAGAGCTGTTAAATGATGATGAAACACGTCTGAAGATCCAAAGAATTGTAAGCAGACGACATTCAGACTGGTTACTGAAGTAATGGCGGGAAATTTGAAATCTGAAAATTTTGGCCCGGTTTTTTTGCCTTTATCCTTTTCTTCTGTACAATAAAATATATATACCAAATAAGAGTTTGATTACCACTGAAAAACCTGTTTCAAGTGTTTGTGATTAAATTAACTGGAACATAGATATTTCAAGAAAAAGACTAGACAATCTATTTTTCTAATGAGCAAGGTAAATTAACTTGGGACCAGGGGGTCAACCGAGGTCAATTCAACGGAGGAGTTAATTCATTTGTTTGATAACGTCACAGTCACATATATATATTACCTATCAGAGATCGGCAATCAAGTATGCTCCAAGTTAAGCCAATCAAAGGCAATATCTCTGGCCAGCCCAGTTGTCCTTTTCACACCTTGGCCTATATTTTTGCCTGCTCATTTTGAGGGACAAGATGTTCTCAGAAAGCAACACTTCAGTCCCCAACCTGATAAAAAACAGTAAACTGAGATCTGTTTACAAAAGCAGATCGGCTGTGGCTATTTCCCCAAAAACTCCCATTTCTTGTGATTACAATCTCAACAATCAAAAGGTCAATGTTACATTTTACATTCAGTGGTACACTGCCCAGGATTTTGCGATTGATTTTGCAAAGTCTTATGAATCAGTGAATTTCCTAAAATGCAGGGTCAGTAATAAAGAAAACGTTTTGGAATAGAATCAGTCTTGCTTCTCCAATTAAATCCAGGGCACTATTCAGTGGAATATGTCAACTAATGGCCCAGCAAGCTCTAGCTAGTACCCGCATATTCCTCCACCACAGTATTAATGCTTCTTAATCTGTAATTCGGTTGGCCTCTCGCTCTCCTGACCACCTTAATCCACTCACGCTTAACATTAAATTTCATTTCCACATCATTTACATTCTAAAACTTCTCTTCCCTTTCCATATTTCCAGTATCTCCTTTCAAATCTACTAAATTTCTCCAAGATCAGCCGCCATGTTTTTTGAGCAGGATTCGACAATGGTCATTACCGCTGACGATTTTGTGCCCGCATAAATGGAAGCATTTTTCTTAGCAACTGACCATCGTGTTAAGTGAAAGGTTGCGAGGTCAGGCAATCAACATTTCTCCACCAGCAAAGCACAGTAAGCAAGCAACAGAATGAGGAGAAAGCCCACTGAAGACGCATCGTTTTCGCCGAGAATTGCGACAATGCTCAACAACAAACCAACAGATACAAAGAAACCACAATGCAAGGTTGGCCACACATGATTTTCCACGAAAAAATTTGTCGCTTACCCTGACCAACCTAATGAACATCCCCCTTGTCCCTTATAGACCGCTGAAATTTTATTCACAAAGCAACGTTTTCAACATTGCACACAAAATTTGAAGGGTCCTCATCGCCATCAAACTATTTTACTACACAACTATCACAGCAAACCATCTTTTTCACCGATGGATTTTTTCCATTTGCTTTCCATCTTATTAAGTACCTGTACATACCCACCACAGACGACAATTTGGTGGTGTACCACATAAGCATCTGATTTGCCATATGATGATCTCTAATCACTACTACATAAGTTGTAAGAAGATATTAACTGAAAATATTTTTTTAATGTTCCTTAAAATGGGGATCAAAGGGTCGAAGATAAAGCGAAGTGGAGTAGTGAACAATGGTGAAAAAAAACTTCAGAGAAACAGATTCAATGTGCCATACTCAATACTCAGTTTTAGAAATCACTCCAAACACGTTTTGTTTGTGTGGAGTATTACTATAGTTAAATTCAAGTTCAAAATTTTTGGGAGAGACAGCCAGACTTTACTATAAGTGGTTGCGAGTACTGCGACTTCATAGGCACCTTTGAGCATCTCATCAAGTGGAAAACTTCAAGTCTCAGCACTCGCCTATATTACCTGGTACAGTACACTTCTGGTCCTGTACAAGAACTGATGAGAAGCTGTCTCTCCATGTGTGAAGAAGAAAGATAGGCTAGGCAACTATTGAAAACAAGGTACGGTTAAAGTTACAAGTTTGCCACTGCCCAAGTACAGCGACTAGTCTGAGGACAAAGACAAAAACAAAGTTGTCGTTGACTAATCTGCAGGGCGAAAATACACCAACCAAATATCCTTTGGTCAGTGTAGAAGCTTTCGACTTGAGCAAAGAGAACGTCGTTCAACTACCGATGGTCTATTCCAGACCAAGTCTACTTGTCCCCCCTGACGCTATTGCCAACCAAGAAGATGTCACACGGTGACCATACCTGAAGGGGATAGAACTACCGTGCATCGAAGCTGAAATCGGTCTGCTTATCCGAAGCGATGTACCTGATTACTTTATGCCAAAAGAGACGGGAGAGAAAAAACGGCGTTCCATTTGCTAATCAAACTATGTTAGGTTGGGTGATAATAGGTCCATTGGGTAGGGACAAGCCCCAAGTTCCCACAGCAAACTTCATTTAAGCACACATTACCCTGCAACCAATTCTGCAACCAAGAATTCAACAACCCATTCTAGAAATTGAAACTGTGTATGCTGCTGAATGACAAGAGAGCACTAGACATAATGGAACAAACTGTTAAGTTGAAAAACGACCTCTACGAGCTCTACCATGGAAAACCTATCCTCGCCGCCTCGAAAACAACTCCTTAGCCGAAAATCGACTAAGCCCACTGCAAAAGTGACTTCAAAGAGAACCAGTGGTGATAGAAAAGTATAAGGAATTTATGAATGATCTAATTAGTAAGGACTATGCCAGGAAGGTCAATAGCCAGGACCCTGGTCCACTAGGAACCCACTGATATCTCCTGCATCATCCAGTCTTCAACCCACAGAAACCCGGTAAGGTCAGACTGGTGTTCGACTGCTCTGCCAGGTATCGTGGCACCTCCCTCAACAACCAGCTTCTACAGGGCTGGACTTGACCAACTCTCTTGTCGGCATTCTGTCCAGGTTCAGTGAGGATCATACAGAGCTTATGTCTGATGTGCGCATCCGACCAAGTCATGTGATGTACTAAGGTTCCTATGGTGGCCTGATGGAAACCTTGAAAGTCAACTGGAAGAGTACCAGATGAGAGTTTATCTGTTTGGAGTTGTATCTTCTCAAAGTTGTGCAAAATTTGCGTTGAAGGTAACAGCGGAAGACAACAAAGCAGATTTTGACCCTTTAACCACTGAAACTGTCCAACGAAACTTTTACGTTGATGATTGCCTGAAGTCAGCTCAGACGACACCATTCAACTCACAGGTCAGCTGCATGAGCTTCTTCAAACTAACTAAATGCCTCTTTCATTCAAGAAAGGTTAAGAAAGAGCAGCGCAAGTTAAGAACCTAGACTTCAACCAATTACCCATGGAGGGAGCAGTTGGCGTTCAGTGGAACGTATCTTCAGAGCAGTTTGGGTTTAGAATCATCATTAAAGACTGACCGACAACAAGAAGAGGGATTGTGACTGGTTTGAACGGCGTGAGTCTTGACTTCCCTGGGACGAAAGAACATTTAACGTTTCCTTGGTGTTCTGTGATCCTTAGGTAACTGCTCCACACCCCTGCTATGATGCATCAGAGGAGTGATTCAGCTGGCTAGAGGAAATCTCTCCAAGTCCGCTGACTTGAAGCAACCGTTGATTTCAAGTGGCTCAATCTTGGGAAGCTCTTGCAGCCAGGCTTGCCAGCAATGCAGGTACTCAGCTGGAATTTTGTTGTCGCACTGAACTTGTTGCGGCACAGGTCTTGAAGAGTCAGTTTCACGTTGAGTATGAATGGAACGGCCAATCCCAGGAGGTCGTAGGTGGAATTGACGATAGGCAGAATGTCTCGAATGGAGTTATCTGCAGCTGCCATAGCAACAAGGCTGGATAAAATAGCCCGAAAAGAGTTAAGCCTCCCAACTGATCAATCATTCTTTTGGATCAACACCATCTGGCCCTAGCTGTAGTGCCAAGGCAAAGAAAGATCACAACGATAAGGATGGCTAAAATGCTTCGTGGTGCAACCTCAGAAAATATGCTACCCGAATATAAGGGCCTTGCAGTGGTTTGAAATAACAAAACATCCGTGTAAGAAAGGTAATGAAAAGATGCCATAAAATTACAAATGAGCTTGTCCCAAAATTTGTAAAAGAAGAAATAAAAAATATGAGAAGAGCTTTTAAAAATTTTGTTGGAAGCGTAACTACTCTTTATAAGGGTGTCACTGTCAGCAAGCAGACATAATGCAATAAGAACTTCATTATCAATGTGCTCTGATGAAACGTGTTCGTAGCAAGCACACTGATTTTGTGGAAAATGGAACCTGTGGATGGAACCATTCATCAAGTGAGGAGTACAAAGCTTGGATAACCAGTCACATAGCCACTTGCCAGATCAATCATGCTACTAGCTCTGAGGACAGGGGGGCTCCTGCAGCAGTAGAAATGTTTGGCAGGAGTGTAGGAAACCTCCAGCTGAAGTGCACAACATTTGTGGAAGATGGTGACAGCAGTTGTTTTGGCAGGGTGAAACGTGCCACATGATAGAGAACAAGAGCTTGTCTCTAGAAAAACAGCACAGATACTGCCCTAAAGGTAAACAATCCTGGTGTAAGTTCCGGGCTGACAACCAGAACAGAACAAATGTATGACAATAGCAGACATCTTCCAGAAGGTTTTATAAAAGGGTCGTTGGAGCCAATATGTGGAATTGTTGGAGCCAATATTTGAAAGATTGTCTAACGAGATAATTTTGAAAAATGCCTCAGTGGACAAATCCAAAATCAGAAGGAGAGTGCAAATGCTCAGGTGCTGTGCAGGTGCTCAAAAACTACATTTGTAGGAGTTAGAAGAGTGCGTATTGCACACTGTGAAACCTTAGCAGTGTTTAACACCGGTCCCGCTAACAAAGAAATCAAATGGAAATATGTGCACATCTTGAAGCAAGACAACAGGAGAATTAAAAGCGCTACACAGGTTTCTTCAAAGTACAGAAACGAAAAGAAAAGTTGCGAGCAAAGTGAAATTTGAAAGGAAAAGACTCTTACTCTCCTGGGGCTTTGGCCTTAGTTCAAAACCTGAGACTTCAACTAAAAAAGGAAACAAAGCAAAGTCCAAAAAAATACCAAGGTTTTGCCCTCCACCAGCGAAGTTGCACCCAGTGCTAGCAGACAGGAACCTGTGCAACTTACATTCCCAGAACCCACTTTCAAATTTGTGGCTGAGCAATAGAATATTGGTCAAGAAATGAGTTGTAAAATTGTTATTTAATCATGTCGTTAAGGGCCTTTTTTAAATTATTGTCTGTTGTCTATGCAAATAACACTTAAAAATTTAACACTAGAAGTATATAATGGTAAACAGCATTCGTGCACCATCTCTTACAGTTTTAAAGTAATTTTCTCTACGTTAACTTGGTAGAGATTATTTCATCATGTGGCAGCTGTATATGGCTGCTTTCCAATGGATTTTCTTGATTTTTTTTCACATTTTTAGTGTAAGCTACACTCTCCAATGAGTGGACTAGTTTTAGCCATTTTGAAGATCATAGGTGGTTGCTACAGAAATCTGCTATTTTTAGCCTGCACAATGCTGATTTGGTGAGAAAGAAAATTTAATTCACTCGCTGCACAGTTTAAGTTCATATAAATGTATCTAGAAAGTTTCATCGCTGCATTTTGAATTATTCTTGAGATAGGCTTGCCATAAGCTTGGAAATTGACAAGAATTTCCCTGGGTTGTTATGGCAATGTGTAGGCGTGGCTTCCCCAAATCCACACAATACGTTTTGTCTGAAAAAATCCTTTCTTGTGTCCAATTTAATGGAAGTTCTTAAATCCTTGGGAAAAAATGTGGTCATTTCCTCCCATATCCAGAAAGGGTTAACTACCTCAAAGTGAGGTTGCAAAGATGTTTTCAAGACAGCATAATAGAAGCTTCACTGTAGCCAGTCATTAATTGGAGAAGTTGGATAATTGGAGAAGTTGCTGCAATAAAGAAGCCTGCCGCCTAACAAAGTCTCGTTTCCCTTTGTTTAATTGAGTGAGTGCTCAACATATGTTTCAAAGACATGTGGTTCAACTCCCAAAAACAAAGTACCACAATTCTTCCAATCGACCACTTTGAAGGCAAAGACTAAAGGACCAACAGTTCCCTCGCTTAGAAGGGAATATACCTTATGTGAAGTCCAACCCGGCAGGGATCAACCCTACCAATGAAAATATTCGAAGAAACCATTCTTCACTTTGTCTCCATTGTACAATTGATTCACATATTATAAGCATTTGGGGATGATGACAGATCAGATGTAGATCACCATCAGCATGTTTTACAGGCTTTTAGTTTAGGGTATTTCCCGATGAGTGGGGAGCTTTTAAAATCGAACTACATGATAAGATGTAAGCAAAAAACAAATTACATCATCATCCACATTCTTAACAACATGCAAAATTTAATATTGGACAAACTGAAGCATTGATAACAACTACTTTACTGATTCAAGTTTTTTCCTACATTCCTTAGTAAACCTGCAGATATTTAACATCTATTTTGGGGCAGAAAGGCCAACACTGCAGTGGACACTACCAGCCGCAAGTGCTTAGGTGGTGTGGTTTTAGTCAGTTGAAGACAGACAGGAGTTCAAAACTGAAACAGAATCACTTTTCCGACTTCCTTGACAATGAAGTTATTAAGAGCCCCAATTCAGAATTTGATGTCCTTGTAGTTATCCGTCTGCCGATGAGTCTGGAGATCAATCAAATGTGTTCAGGAATACTGAGAAGTGAAGTCACAGAACATGTCCTTACTCATACAGTCAGCATTTGCAGCCTAGATTAGCCAGCCATAAAGATAGTTGTTACAAACGATGCTGATGTTGAATCACAAGTGACAGAGCCAGTATGCAGAGTGGGTGGTCAAGAGGTACATGAGGAAGTGAGTGATACTGCTAAAGACATGGGTGTCATTGATCCTATATATTCCTCTTCCTATGCCATACACAAGGGAGAAAACCTCTGCCCATCGATCTCTCCCTCATACAAAGGAAAGAAAATCCAAGCCCTGCCATCAAAGACCAGTAACTTCATGTTGTTTTCTACAAAGTTTCCTTTTTTGCCAGTGATAATAAGACCATATTTCAAAAAATTTCAATACATGAAAAACTTCAAAACACAACACATGTAACGTCTCTCATTCTTACTTTCAGGAGGCGGGGGGAGCCTCAGGTCTTTTTCCAGTGCAAAGAAACTGAATAATTGCTAGTTAATTTTTCTTGCTGTGAAGTGCACGCATATTGCAATCTTGTATATCATTTATTTCATTTTTACAGCCTTCATCTTGTGCTCTATCAGCATTCTGGGACAGACATACCAGCTGGCTACCTTACAGCCAGAGCACTACTCTCTAAACAGAAAGGTCACTCCTCCAGGCTTCAAGGCAGTCCAGTTGACCTGGATGCAATCCGCCAAAGTTCCCTCAACAGTGAGGGAATTAGGGTCCCCTCTCAATTATTACACCATCTCCAATAAGCCTACCTCCAATCTCAACAACCCCTCAGACACGCAGTCTTATCAGTTATCATGGCACAGAAAGGTGTGTGGGCCCAAAGTAGTAGTAGTGGTACTGAGGCTTTCCCTTTGGAAGTCGGACTTTGTTACAAGCCCCTCCTCTTTGATAACCCTCTCCTTCACCGCAAATCAACCAACCACATTGTAAAATATCGCCTAGGCAAGGATCTTAGTTACAAAAATGTGATGAGGGAAACATGCAACCTTTCAAAAGAATTTCACATGAAGAATATCGTTCATAATACCAGGTACGTTGCTGTAAAGGGGTTTGTTTTATTGTGGTTCCACTGCATATAGAACCCTTGTTTAGAAACAACAAATGATTTAATTTCTTTAACTATAATTTCAACATACATTAGGCATAATATTTTCAAAAGTCTAAGTTTAAAAAGGGTATTACACTTGCCTTTGAAACAAAAGGCTGCAAAACAAGCAAAAAAAATCAGTTGTTTACATGCTGAATTGTCCTTGGCTGTGTTAAGTTTTCAGTGTGCATTCATGTCTTACCAAACATTCAAGTTTGTGCACAATAAAACAATAATTATATAGAATTGTTTAATTCATAGCTTACACACATACTATTTGTAATGTAACAGGGTTTTTTCCTGATTTTTCTGGCACTGTTGTGGTTTCTCGCCCAAGAAATTGAAAGAAAAAGTGTTTCCAGGTGTGATTTCATGTTGGAAAGCAATTTTACGGGCAATTTGTTTGGAGATGGGAGATTTGTTTAGAAGATGGGGGACGTGCTTGCTATGTTTTCCATAAAACAACCACCTAAATGCTCCACATTGATTGATACTAGATGGTTTTTGTTTTTTGTTTTTTTATCCTTCCAAACGATTTTCAGGTGCCTAAAATTTAGTTTAGGCACATTAAGAGGTATGTGATCAGTGGGGTGGCCCCTACCTTTCAGCAGGCTTATTTGTTATTGTGTTACATTAAGTATTCCATTTAACCTGATCTTTGCAGATCATTCGTATTGAATTTAGGGCAGTTGCTGTATGGGATGACTATGGAACGTTCAGTCAAGAAGATATTTCGACAATGATTAGTGCGTATGAAGTAAACAGGAAAAGTGGTTCTGGAGATTGAAAACCTCCCTCTAGATGACAACAGTGTGGAGAAAATAAAGAAGTTTGCAAGTTTAGAGACCTGATTTGGTTAAACAATGGAAATGACATTGCATTAAACTACGGAGGAAAGGGAGGCATTAGGGTTCATGCTCTGTCATTTGCCATCGATGGTTTATGGATGATTTGCTTCATTTCCATTTCTAAGCTATGAATGTGGAATCCATCACACATTACTTTCATTATTTTCTGAACCACTAATGCTAAGCCAATCAGTCAGAGAGCAATTTTTGGACATCTTGGAAAGGAAACTGATCAGTGGAAATCTCAAATTACTCCACTTTGCTATGAATGTCAAGAAGTGTAAGACAACTGGGAGACACTTCTGAAGCGCACACAAAATGCAATCTTATACATCATTGATTTCACATTCACAGCCTTCATCTTGTGTTTTATCAGCATTCTGGGACAGACATACCAGCTGGCTACCTTAATCCGGAGCGCTACTCTATACATGGAAGGTCACTCCTCCAGAATTCAAGGCAGTCCAGTTGACCTGGATGCAATCTGCCGAAATTCCCTCACTGTTGATCCTTGGAGATCCTGACGAAAATTCAACTCTTTGCAAAGGGCAGTGTTTTGCCCCACCAGTTACCAACTAGAGTTAAGCTAAACTTTGTTTTGGAAAATCACGACCTCAAGTGTGACTGGTCATTAATAGGTACATGTACAAGTAAAATTCTGAAACGATAAAAGTCCAACAAAACAACATTTCACTTCGAGGCAGGATGTGGGTGTGGAAGATGACAATAGTGCCAGACAGAAAATTAGACAAAATAGGACAGAAACAATACAAGCTCAATTTAAAAATTTGTATTAACAATGTTTGATCATGAATTCTCTGACGAGATTTCTTCGATTTTGTAGGGCAAAAGCTCTATCAACGTCCCCTCTCAATTACTACACCATCTCCACTGAGCCCACCTCCAATCTCAACAACCCTTCAGACATGCAGTCTTCAGTTCATCGGTCGCTGCTGGAGAAGAAAGAATGAAATCATTTCCCATTTGCTTCTCTGGAACCCATCAAATGGTAGGCGATCAAGGAGGAGCCCAGCAACAACTTTCATAGGCCAACTGGAAAGGGACACTGGACTTACACATCAGGAGCTCCTAGTTATCATGGCAGAGAAAGGTGTGTGGAGAAAGCTCATCATTGACAAGGCTGTAACGGAGATATTTCAAATCACGTAAAAGGCACACGCTACATGTAATTAAAAACATACAATGTTAAGTCAAGCCTGGATTGAGTCCTTTACAAGTACTTCACTGTCTTGTTTCCTAATTACAATGTAGCTACTGATCGTTAGTGGTGTGATGAATTTGCAACTTGTGTAATAAGTTCATGCTGTAGGAATGAAGGCTGACAATTATGCAATTTTATTAGGCGCTTAATTTTTGTGTTTGCTGAAAAGCAAACATTAGGTCAATGCTCTTGTGAACCATTAGTACACCATTACAACTGTACACCATTCTCGGAACCAATCAGCATAAAGAATCAACAATTCACCGGAAGCATCATGTGATCATTAGGTCATCAGAAATCGCCTAATTACCACAGAGCACGAACAATCAATCAATTCATGTGATGAAGGGTTTCAACTGCCACGTCCACCCTTTCCAAAATTCTTTGCATGGTGTAAGATAAGGGAATTTTTTTGATGGCCTCAAGAAACAATCCAAAACTGCCGTAAACAAAACCTTTCATGGAAAGTCGAAAAAAGAATACTTGCAAGTTTTGTAAAAGCAAGCGTATGAAACCTTAATGATGCCGTCAGGTGGAGCCGTATGATGGTTGTTTACAAGTCACATAGTATGGGACACTGGACTTACACGTTACGAGCCCTCAGTTATCTTGGCAGAGAAAGGTGCGTGGAGGAAGCTCATCAGGTCGGTACGGGTGTGCCTAAAGTGGTAGTAGTACTGAGCCTTCCCCTTTGGAAGTCAGATGTTGTTACAAGCACCTCCTCTCTGAAAAACCTCTCCTTCATTTCAAATAAACCAATCACATTGTGTAAAATACATGTATGGCCTAGGCAAGGATCTAAGTTACAAAAATTAGATGAGGAGAACATCCAGCCTTTCAAAAAAATCTGACATCAAGAGTATCATTCATAATACCAGGTAAATTGTTGAAAATGGGTTTGCTATATCTTTGTGCCACTGCATACAGAACCCTTGTTTAGAAATTAGAAATGATTTAATTTCTTTAACTATAATTTCAACATACGTTGGGTTAACATTTTTAAGTTTAAAAGGGTATTACACTTGGCTTTCAAAAAATTCAGTCATTTACATGTTGAAGTATCATTGGCTGTGTTATTAGCTTCCTGTGTGCATTCACGTCTTATCAAACATTCAAGTTTGTGCATAATAAAACAATAATTATATAGAAATATTACTATTTAATTCATGCAAGAATTGTTTAATATAACTTAACAGCTTACACATACATGTATTTGTAACGTAATAGGTTTTTTTTCTGATTTCATCTGGCATAGTGTTGTGGTTTTTTCACCCGAGAAATTAAAGTGTTTCCAGGTGTAATTTAATTTTGAAAAGCAATTTTACAGGAGATTTTGGATCAGAATTTGGAGATTTGTTTGGAAGATATGGGTTGTGATTGACTTGCTTGCTATGTTTTCCACAAAAACAACCACATAAATGCTTGATATTGATTGATAATATTTGGATGCTTTTTAATTCTCCTACAAGATTTTCAAGTGCCTAAATTTAGTGTATAGGCAAAGTTAAACGAGAGATTATGCGAGCAGCAGTCTCCTCCTTAAGAAAATGTGATCAGTGGGGTGGCCTCAACCTCTTTGCAGGCCCATTTGTTATTGTGTTACGTTTCGTATTTCATTTAACCTGATCTTTACAGATTACTCGTATTGCACTTAGGACAGCTGCTGGGATGACTATGGAACACTGAGTCGACAAGACATTTTGACAATGATAAGTGCACACGAGGTAAACAGGAAAAGTGGCTCTGGAGATTGAGAGTCTCCTTCTGCATGTAGATGACAACAGTGTAGACAAAATAAACAAGTTCGAAAGCTTAGAGACCTGATTTGGTTGAGCAATGAGAATGACATTGTGTTGAACGATGGAGGAAAGGGAGGCGTTAGGGTTCATAATCTATGCTCTGTCATTTGCCATCGATGGTTTACGGATGATTTGCTTCATTTCCTTTTCCAAGCTTTGGATGTGGAAACCACCGCACATTGTTTTCATTATTTTCTGAACCACTAATGCTAAGCCCAACAGTTGGAGAGCGATCTTTGGACATCTTGAAAACGAAACTGTTTAGGGGAAATCTAAAAATGTCCACTTTGCTTTGAATGTCGAGAAGTATGCGAAAACTGGGGTTGTTACCATTAGCCACATTATGGAAACCACTGGACTTCTTTTGTAAATATGAATGAAATGTACTATGGTGATTCCCTGAGATGGGCAATGCCGGTGAATTTATTTTCATTGTTTAAGCTGATATTTGACTTATTTTAATGCAACTCACACTAATGCATGTACCAAATTTGCTAGACCATAACGGACAGCGTAATTGTTGTTCTATTTCATTATCAGCCAAGGTCGTTACAGAGTGGTACAAGAGAGAGTGCAGCGTATGCGTAAAATCAGTTGTGTGGTCACTACGTTGAAGAAGGCAGAATTTTACCGTTGTACATAGCATTTGTTTCTGCTTTTTGGCATTGAAGAACCAGGAATCCAACCAAAATATCACATTTTCCCTTCGATATCGCTATGTGTCACAACCTACAATAAACTAATGTGATTGATTCCTTAACATTGCTGTTCTTTCCGTTTTACATTTTCCCACTCTTTTTCAGAGTGAAAGCATGGGTACCGGACTGTCGAAGGTGACAGTGCTCCTTGTAATCAGCAAGCGCAGACAAGCTCTGTCGTTCATTCTGATGAGATTGAAATTGATAAAAGCACCTCAAAACCCATGCTGTCAGTGCTCACTATGATACAGGAAAGTATGAATTCCTCCAATGTATTGCTTCATAAGCTATTACAGCTGATTGAAGTGTAAGTCTACGTCAAGACAGCACACACAGTTGGCTGCTAACAGAAAGAAGCTTGACTCAGAGAGACACACCAGGCTGTTAAAAATGCTTCAGAGAAAGCAAAAGCAAGCACTTCACATGAAGTACACGATAGCGCTTCAGATGAAGTACAGGATTTGACTTCACAGGAATCAAAGACAAAGCCTTGAGATGAGAATGCACTTAGCCTGTTTAGCGATGAATTCCTCATTGACATGCCATCAGATTGGGAGGATATTAGGATGAGCTGAATGATGATTTACTAATTCAAATTACAAATTCTCTGAGTTCCTCAGATGAAACTGGACCTCCAGTATCTGAGAAGTTATCAAAACTTGTCAGTGATAAATTTCAGACCCTGCGGCATAGACTGTCTGTGTTGCAGGCTACAATGTTTTAAAGCATGTGGAAGGGTGACATCTGCGAGAGGTCTGGGTGCATATATCGCAAATTCAATATGGTGGCTATGTTGCCATGTTGCGAGCAAAAACTGTTCAAACAAAGTGGTTATTCAGTCATTCTCTGGCCAGACTAACTCAACAACTAAAACCGGAGAGAGGTACATAATTTGTAAAACCACTTTTAAACAGTAAACACACTTCACTCAATCATTTGCTCTGAAAGTCATTCTTTTTATATTTGTATTTGGTGGACGAACTGATCCACTGAAGCCAATGACAGGATCCTGATCCAATGACAGGTGTGTGTGTGTGTGTGTCTGGTTATGGGTCCAACTGAGAACCCTGTTGATAGTGCAAAAAAGAAAGCTTTCCAATAAAAAAAAACGAAGAAAGGAAAATGATTATTAATTTGTCATTTTTAGGTGTTAATTTTCACACCTTCCTGACAGGAAATTGACATTTTTTATTTCTAATTCAGATTCTACGGAGAAAATAACCATAGGGCAATGCAGTCTGAAATTTCAAACAAAGTCGATAACTTACTTCAAAACTGGTTCTTTTTGGGAACATTTGACCTACAGGCAGCCCAAGCTCAAGACGAGAGAAGATGATCGAGTTGCAAAACATGACCTTTGCTATCAGGCGTGTTGTGTTACAAGGCTCTCAACTTATAGACTTTGTATGGGAAATTCACTTTCGCAAGGCTCAAAGTTAACGACCAGCTGGTCGCACATGCGACTAGATTTTTTATTGTGCGCCTAAAAAATCATGTGTGATCGCACTTGTGCGCCTAAGAAGCCCGAGTTCAGTGCGACTGAATTGCTACTCGACTCTGCTTTTTAACCTGATCGTCCTTATGTACTCCAACTGGTTAGGCACGAAATGGAAGCTTGAAATAATAAATTTAAAGGTTGATATAACACAATCAGGCTCCAAATAATAAAGTTTCATCATTTTCCTTGCATCAGTGTGTGTTTTATTGGTCACTTTCCCCCAGTGGTTTCTCCGAACTCCAAGGTCCATTTTTTCTCGACGGTTCCATTCCATCCCAGAGTCTTTTCAGTTTTGTTAAGACTCCGCTGACACGTGTGAGTGAAGGCTACCTTTGAAACACGCCTCTTCCGCAATCGAGTTTGCGTTGCCGATGTGAAAGGTCATCCAGAGACAAACTGAGTATGCCAATTTCAAGATGCTAGTCCGTGGTACCTTTTAGGACAAATCATTCTCTGCCCTCTGGCAAGTTACGTTCACAAAAGATCCCTGGAAGGAGGATTTCAAGGCATGCAAATTACGTTATACGTTTTTATTTTGTCACTCAGTAATAGTGGTTTTGAATTATATGAGCTGTCATATTGTACTACTTTAAGTTTCTTTTTTCTTTAGAACCTGTTACCTCTGGCTGAAATTACATTGGTTATTCCAATAACCTTTGCTCAGTGTGAGCACGGAGTTTCTGCCCAAAGGAAAATTAAGTCTGATGTGAGAAGCAGCCTCCATGTGTCGACAACAGAAGACATAATCCGCATCAGCATGGAAGGGCCAGAATTTGTCAAGTGGTTCAACAGTAGTCAGAGATCAAGGCGTCCTAACTTTGCTTACAGAATGTGGCCAGATGAATTAACTTCAGTCACTGATTCATGGGAATCACCGGATTTCGACTGATTGAGTTCATGTTGTATTAATCGAATTATGTGAATCTCCTTTCGAGTCTGTATCAGCTTGGTGCCACCAGTATTTTAAGCTGTGCTCCTAACATTTTTAGCTGTGCGCCTAAAATTTTGGCAGTGCGCCTAGAAATTTACACCTAGTAGCAAAAGTGTTCCCAAGGCCAAAGATAAACTTTGAGCCCTGTTTCGTTATCAACATGCTAAAATAAAGTTATGAATGTGGAAATGAACTTTACTTAACTCGACATGGGGCTGTGGTTGTGTCTTGTGTGTAATTTGAGCGCAATTCATGGCTGGTTTAGGCGAGTTTTTGGTTTGAAGTTGTTCGCGGTGTTGTTTCTCCACATAAAACAAAGGAAGGCGGGTGACTCGAGATGAGCAAGTCCCACAAATCGCTCTCGTATTACAAAGCAATGCAAAAAATCACCATAAAAACACCATATTCATACAGCCCAATAATTCCCACTTCCTATTCAGTCTTCACGGTGATCGCACGGTATTTCTAATCAGAGAAAGTTCAAAAAACATTCTGCTATTGGTGATCTTCCCGTGCGTTAGGCTTTTGGCATGGAGACAGCTGGAAGCCATATCACATTCGTTACAAGCTGCACGAGATCAGATTACATTTTGCACTTTCATTGGTCAATTCAAACCACCAGTCACACGTGTGCCAACATGACAACAGACTGGTGGTTTACAAGACATTTGAGTAAAAGTAAACTACAAACACATCACCAGTTCCAGTTAACATAGAAAAAGTTGACAGTTATTTATGCCAAAACTGTCGCAGTGCACAACGCAATTCATAAAGTGCATGAAACAGTACTGTGCATTTCTACTGAAAAGATTTCAAATTTAATTGATACATTCACGTGCAGAGCCTATTCCCAGAGTAACATTATGGGCTCCGAGATCAAGGAATAACAGTGTTGGGTTTTATTTTCAACACGATTTTTCACTAACTTGACCAAATAATTCAGTATTTAAAAATATATTCCATATTTTTTGCTTTGTTAATCAGTATTCAAAAATATATTCCATATTTTTTGCTTTGTCCCAGTTTGACAAGTATGGTATGATTTTAATTTAAAACTAGAATCACAACTTGGAAACAAGTTCACATGCCGTAACCAAGGCTGGGTGCCCAGCCCTGGAGGTTGGTCGCCCCAAAAATCAATTAATTGGTTAATTAATTAATTAATTAATTAATTAACCCTGAAATTCAAAATTAAATTATGGAAGGAAATAAGAGAGCTTTTTGGTGTACTATTCTGTATAATTTTTAATTTCATAAATATCAGCACTTACGTATGCAATTTAGACCACAAAATGAATAATACAAACAACAAAACTGTTCAAACACTATGTCTTATGGGAAATGTAATTTGTTTTCACAATATTAATTAATAACCTATTAAACCTTTAACTGTAATATTAGATTTACCTTTGAATTTAAAGCGTTATGGCCATTGACAAATATTAGGCATTTGACACTCACAGGTGCCTTTAAGGTAATTTATACCAATTATAAAAGCTTGTTGATTTTTTTACGCCATAACTAATAGTTTCTTAAAAAAATAAAGTTTCTCTGGCTTATACAGTTTTTATGAAAGATGTTAAAGGCAAAATCGGGAAAACTGTGCGTTGTACTGTTTTCCTTAGTTTTCGGTTGAAATTAAATCTTCAACATTTGATATTGCCTGAAACGAAATGCAGACGCAGCTTCCTGTTAAAAGTCACGTGTCATTCATTGAGGTGTCAAACCATCCCGCACTGCAGTTTGTTTCAATTTTCCATTTCACTCCTTCGGTTTTATTGTTTCCGTATCAAGTTTTGCAAAACAGACAGACTAGGATGCGACAATTTCAAACGCAGAACTTCTTTCCTTCTTCAGCGTTTCGTCTGACTATCGTAAACTTCATCAGTATGAGTATCTCCGGCAAATTTATGCCAAAAATGTCGGCTATTTCGCGACCGTAAACCACACATTATTTTGCCGGACAACAAGGGAACTTGTGAAATATTTTACTTTGGGAAAGGCGTAAACATTTTCGGGGCCCGGGGCCCGGGGCCCGGGGCCACGGTTTAAATGCAGGCTCAGTATCATGGCTATCGTTTTGAAAAATCATCTTGCATTCATAATGTCCTGCCAGTCTCGAATCATCGAATCATCGGTTATGCCGGGGAATTTCGCTAAGGCCAAGGAGTTTCGCTAAAGCCGAGGAAATACTATTTCGAATTTTCGAATTTTCTGTCCTGTATTATCATTGAGATTTTCGATAAAGACGAGCCTTTATTTGGTCGGACACAGATAGAGTGCGTAGCGAGTTCTTCGTTGGCAATCCCGAATTTACTAGACTGTGTTGTCACGAAATTGAAAACAGCGGGGAACTGAGCTATTTCTAAAAGAAAAACTACATTTCCTAATTCTTTTCTGTAGTTGTTTACTGTTATGAAATTTATTATGTTATTTTGTGCAAACGAAAGGAAACAATCTGTCGGTTTCGGCGAAGAAAACACAGCATGAATCAATAACATTAACTGAAAACAAAGGCAAACAGAAACCGCACAATAAATTAGCATAAACGTGACGAAGACTTTCGATTTTAATGCGCTGAGCTGTCAACCTGTCACCAGCTTCGGAAACACTAAAACAAACTTCAAATAGGCTATTCAAAGATAAAAATATCCAGACGCTTTGAGAAACGGCACAGTTCCATCATGCGGCTTGTTCAGCTTGCCATTTGCTACTCAAGCGGCACTTCAGAGGATTACGTTACGTGTTAAGGGCCCATTACAGTATCTTTGAGGCCGTTGCTAGGGAAAAATGAGTTTGCTGTAACTCAACACATGTATGCTTTCATTGGACCAAATTTGGAGTACATTCATTGAGGGCAAGTATGGTTCAGTTTATGACGTCATCGGACCACGCCCCATGTCACGTGATCAGAAACAGAAAAATGCGTTTTTACTTCAAGACTTACCTTTTTGTCCATAATTTCTTGTACCGTACCATTTCATGAGCCGTCTTGAGGAAATTTAAGCATGCGTGTTGGTTTACGAAGAAAAATAAACAAATAAGAATGAAAAATGTGCTTCTTTGACCACTCTTTTGGGTATAATTTTTTTGTTTTTTGTGTTTTCGCAGAAAGGATGCTTAAATTTCGAGAAAAAAAGATGTTTTTTCGAATTCTTTTAAAATGCAGCAGCTACGTTTACTTCTCGACGAGAAAAGTACATTTTTCGCGGCACCGGAAGTGACGCTACTTTTTTCAATGGCCAGGTGCCTAAGCGTTAAGTGGCTAGGTCGCTAAGGCGATAATTTTCCCATTCTTGGCATCGTGGATGGTAGCTGAGCTGAACTGAGCTGAGCTGAGCTGTTGTTGGAATAATGGCCACGAGTCAGATAAAAGCCGTCGAACTGGATGTGTAATGATGATTGGTTTTTCCGTTGGATTGCTTCAGTTCTCGCTTCTTTCACGCTCCAGTCGTCGATCTGTTTTACAAACGGCGTAAGCCATTCAACAATGTGGATCCACCGAGTCGAATTAACTTGGTCCAGACTTAGAGTCCAGAGAATTTTATGATAATCTTTGAAATACTACCCACTGACAAGGAATGAAAGAGCAACGATTACTTTACGTATTGCAGACCTTGGACGAGTTGTGGCTTTCACGACAGAGGTATCACTCTTCAAGCTGAATTTCTGTCCACATCGACTGCACTCGAACTCAAACTCTTCAACTGTGTTTGTTTTACCGAACAAAATTCGTATTTCTCAGTCCTTTCTACAGTCACAGTCTTTTAGATTGGTTAAATTACTTTTTGCTAATTTCTGAAGTGATGTTGTTAGCAGACGTTGCCCATCAGATGTATCGAGCTCACCATTATTTGTCAGGTATTCTATCGTGTGCTTTAATAATAGCATTGTCAATGTGGGCATGAAATTCGCGCGATAGAGCTGCTTTCAAGGACAATTTACAAGCTTCCTTTCTTGCTGTATGCTGCTCCACGCTGTCTTGCGACAGTGGCTGCAAATCAGTGGCCTCGAGAGCTTTGTTTCTTGAAGAGCTGTCTAAACACTGGAGTTGTTCAGGTTCGGAAGGACAGTTCACAGGTTCGCACATCGATTACAGTTTTCTAGCAAGCGACGTCAGGTAGTTTGGGAGCAGTCGAAGTCACGGCCGCGGACACAGGGATTTCTTTATGGGTTCGGGATGATGGCACAGTACTTATTTCAGTTTGCCTCCGCATCACTGACATTTCTATCCCGACCTGACACTGAAAATCTTTGAATGTCGGCTTTTCGCGATCTGCATTTCCCCATCGACTTGCAGCCATCGTTGCACTTTCTGTTTACGTGCGTACGTGGATAGCTTCGAGCTCATTTTCAACTGAAACACCCAGTTTAAGAAATAAAGGCACAACTCCCATGTTGTAAACGTAAAGCAGAAAATTAAAATCAATTTAAAAAGTAAACAAAAAAGTTTCTTTTGTGTTTGTCGCAACGAAATAAAAAAAATTATTGGCGACTTGAACCGGCGACGGGCCGGCGCCGGGAGGCCAGAAAGCGCGCGAAAAATTTGCGAACAACCGGAAGTAAAATTGCACGTGCATGGCAACCGCGTATCATAGCAACGAGATACTTTAATGGGCCCTTAAATCATCTGGAACGAACTTTGAGCGTCAAGTCGTGTGCGAATGTTTTGGGAAATAACATTTTTTCGGCTATGCTTTCCTTAAGGGCAGGAGATCATTAACCAACACCATGTGTAAGAATTTTTCGCCATCTTTACTGCACACAGGACTACGCGCAGTAGAGTGCCCGCCCGGGCGACCAACAATTTTTGTCAGTCGCCTGAAGCCAACAGTTGGTCGCCTGAGGTGACCGGGCACCGCTAGAGCACAGCCTTGCCGTAACTCGTACAAAACGAGCTGTCAAATTTTATTTTTATGTATGTCCAGCCCACGTATTCTCCATTTGACGAAAGTATCATTAGCAAAATGCTTCTCTCTTAATCGCTGCAGATCACTGACATTTTAGGAATTCCCAATTGTAAAAAGCTACCCAGTGCTCCAGCAAAAAAGAGAACCTGCTTTCGGAAATTTACAGAAATGCTGGTATTGACTTTTGGATGATCAATTATACTATAGACCTTCAAACACATGATCTATCACAAGGATCCCACCAGATTCTTTCTACGGGGATACAGAACCACCAGAGTGCTAAACTCAACAAACATCTTTTTTAATTTAAATAGCAAGGCCTTCTGGCACAAAATATTAAGTTGGGAGAAGCAAAATTGTGACCTCTCACGCAAAAACGTTCCTTAGGACTTGCCGTTTTGACACGGATAGCCGCGCGTTTGCCGTTCAGTAGCCATGAGAATGGAAAGGGATGCCATTCGAGCCGTGCAAGCGATCCGTGTAAGAAAAATTGAGGGCCGTTCGAGCCGTGCGGCCGTTCCATGTGAAGAAATTTACTAGCTGTTCGAGCCGTGCAACCGTTCTGTGTGAAGGAATTTACTAGCCGTTCGAGCCATGCAACCGTTCCGTGTGAAGAAATTTACTAGCCGTTCGACCGTTCCATGCAAAGAAAAATTGTCAGCCGTTCGAGGGGCAAAAGCTATCCGTTCAAAAATTTGGTCGGCCCTTCAAGCGGCTCAAGCTACCAATTCAAGAAAGTTGACAGCCGTTCAAAAGGCATGAGCGAAAAACTGCACCTTAGTAAATATGTGTTGTTTACAAACACCTCGTTTTAAATAGACACGGTTTTTTCCTGCTCCTGAGATATCTTCGCTTTCATAACATTCGATCATCGATAAAAACTTTATTTAAGACTAAAAACTAAGTTAAATTCAACGAGTTACGAGAAAATGTTTTGTTGCTTGACAGTATGCAAATTTCGAGCGCTTCTGATTTGAGGTCGAAGATAAATAATTACCTCGTGTTGGAATACACTGTCGATCCGTTGCTGCGAACACGCTCTCTTGCTGGAAAAAGCGAACAGCTTTGCTTTTTCAGTTTGTAAACCCCATCTCCATCCGACATTTTTCTTATTCAAAGGAAAACTTTTGATCCACAGGTTTCAAATCAAAAGCTCCGTGCGTCTTGGTACGGTATATCAAAGTTTTGCGGTTTCGCGACGTCTCGGGTTTCAAGTTACAAGCAAATGACAATAGCCAAGAATTAGAATGCGTCAAGCGATTGTTTCATGTCAAATTTTCATCGCAACAAATTATTGTGCCCTTTATAGTTCCAAAGAAACTTTTACAGTTATGGGGAAAGAGGCGGTGTGGCAGTGTTGCGACAAGCGAGATGTTCATCTAGTCATTGCATTACGCATTTGCCGAAATGTTGCATATATAGAATTATACAGCAAGTGATCGCAGTTCAGATGTCTGTTGTTTCTTTCCGGCAAAAACAAATTTCCCATTGCTCTCAAAAGACTGAGATATTCGATACAGTTTTAGTTTTATTCAAGGTTTTTGATACAGAATTCAGATTAGAAGAACGATTCGATCTTGTGTAATCAGTGTTACTGTATTACAAAATTCAATCGACTGTTTTGATATAATATTATTCGGAGCTGTTCGAAAGAGGAGTTTTGCTATTTTGTTATGAATGAAGCCATTTAAACTTTTTTCACCCGTGCAGCCGTTCGATTTCATCCGTGCGAAGAAAATTTACATCTGTGCAGCCGTTCGACTTCATCCGTGCAAAGAAAATTTACATCCGTGCAGCCGTTCGACTTCATCCGTGCGAAAAAAAATTACATCCGTGTAGCCGTTCGACTTCATCTGTGCAACAAAAATTTACATCCGTGTAGCCGTTCACAGTATCCGTGTAGAACGGCTCATCGACCCGTTTCTCATCCGTTCGCTTGCCGTGCGTTCCGCCGAGCACACGGATTCCGTAAGGAACGTTTTCGCGTGAGAGGTCACAATTATGCATTTTCTTCTTTCCTTTCCATATTTTTTCACTGCTAACTGCTAACCAACACACTTTCAAAAAACTTTGCCTAGCAAAAAGAATAATTCATTACCTATAAAATACAAATACACTGTATGTACTCACAAATCCTCATACTTCTCATGTCTCTTCTTCCTAATGCCAAACACATCCCGTATGTGTATATTTCTTCCATCCATGTATTCTAGAGAGGAAGAGAGAGGTATCAATAAACTAGACAACATTCAAACACACCAATCGCTTTTTCAAGGTGCAAAAAAATAAGTAGCTCTCAAATATGACAACATTTGGTTGAACATTATCTCATAATATCTGTAATATCTTGGGGCAAACAAACATTACATTACATCAATATATCTTTTTCTTGTTGCTCCAATCCATTCATATTTTGTACAGCCACAGGGCACCCACACACTATGTGAGTGTTTGTATTTTAAAAATTATAAGGAAATGTAGTGCTTTTCCATCATTGTAGCTCTCAATGGCAAATTTTAGCAATCTAAAGAGTTTTGGATGCTCCCTAGTACACTTTCTTATAATTACACACCGTAGACAACTTCACTAAACCCTTCAAAAGCACCAAAATTTGCTGGACAACAAAACACAATGACTGGGGGTGATGTATCAGTGAAATTGGAGCTTCAACACCTCCCCCCCCCCCCAGGCAACCCTACAGCCATGTGAACTTTTGAATATTAGCTTGTTCAAATTCCCTCCCCTTGGGGCAAAAAGCTGTTCAAATGCCCCACCAATTAGTACTGAAATAGCTCTCCTCAAAGACAAACTTCATCCTCAATCAAACACTATTCACACTTCTTAGAGAGAGATATACCATACTGACACCTTCAAACTTTTTCTTAAGACCCTTTTGAAAGAGCTATTGTGTGGTTCCAGAAAATATCCATACCCCCCACCACGGAGGGAATTGGAAATTCCGCAGGGGTGGGGGGGTCAAAAGCCCAGGAAAATCCAGAAGAGAGGGGGGGTTAAACGGATAAATTACTTTCCAGAGAGTCAACTTCGATTTATTCCGATGTAAGCTGCAGGTAAAGTTCGAAAATTACTACTTACCGAATTTGTAGATCTTTATTGTGGAATTAAATTAGTTTAACTGCTAAGTAAACACTTTTGTTAACCGTAAAACAGGTATTCTTTCTCCCAAAGGCACTTTGGAAGCGATATTGGGGCGGAAACGAAATAAACATCGTCGTTGCGTAGAAGTAGCCGCCATTACTCGTTACCAGTCTTCGAGAAGACAGCAACACATACCAGGAGTGGTTACATTTACTTATCGAGACGACGATCCTTCAACGAAATGCCTGCGTCGTCTAAAGAACCTAAATTTTAAGCTTGCCTTCGCGATTGACGTTAATTATAAGAGTTGTTTACGAACAATCAGTCCGTCCTTTTTAACTCCCCTATGTGGCAACTGGCAAGCGAAGCGCGATCTCATTGACTCGTAGAAGTCGTGTTTTGCTAAGCTCAGCAACGAGAATATTTATTGCGAAGTACAAGTGTCACCAAATACGTTTACTGGCTTTCTTGCTACTCTTGCACCTTCAAGTAACGGGCTCTTAACTGAGGGCTGGTATGCAGGGTAACGACTTTAGAGAACTCAATATTCGTTATTCTTTCTATTTTGATCATTTCCCCTTAATTTTGTTTGTGCGTTTTCTTTGTTCATGATCGCGTTCATGTTGAAGTAACGTTTATCAGCAACACTGCATCTTTTCGAGCGAATTCTTCAATTAAAACGAACGTTTTACGTGCTTTTGTCAAGGTAATTTTACAGATACCTAGTATATCTGTTTGACGTAGAGAAGAACAGTTTGGTATTGGTAAGATAATATGTTATGAGTAAGCTATGACTATGTACGTTATTATTTTAAACGCTAATAAATAGTATAAACACGTCCTACGATAATCGGAACGGCTTAGCTTCACTTAAATTTGGATCATTTGCTTCATTTTTAACACTCTCCCTTCTTGAACGAAATTTTCCAGAGGGGTTGGGGGGGGTGTTTGACAAACTGTGGAAAATCCGGAGGGATGGGGGGGTTATAGCTTACTTCAAAAAACGGAAAATCCGGAGAGGAGGGGGGTCCTAAGTGAAATTCCCTCCGTGGTGGGGGTATGGATATTTTCTGGAACCACACATTCGCTAACAAAGGCGAAATTCTATCTTGCAAATCCATCAAAACCTGCAAAAACCGAAAAAAACTCACAGGCATATTACAGTGAAACAAGAGATAAAACCGGTTGAAATTTTCGACCCTTCTAAGGCAACGTTCGAAGCCCCCCCTCCCCGGGCAACAGCCACAGTCAAATGCGGGGGGGGGGGGGCAGATGTTGAAGCTTTGATTTGACTGGTACACAAGTTTACATTTTCTGGAACACAAATGTAAATACTTCCTTACAATATTTCATATTAATGGGAACCTTTCGGTATTCAAACACAATTCCTTACGTTTTCAAACTACAGACGGTAACATACAGTTTGCGCGGGACCCCTCTGTTGCGGTTAGCCCAGTTGTCAGCAGTCTTTTGCTGTGGAAGGTAAAAGCGTCACTCATTTTCATCGATCTTGCCACCTCTCCCTTCCCTACAAAGGGAAAAAGAATATGAGAAGACTGCAAGAAAAAAGACTTTGTAGCGAACCGTGTTGATCGCAGTGAAATCCATGCACGCTGAGGTGTGGCGAAAAGAAGGGATCAAATGTCAAAAACACAAGACAGCATGAAACCTCCGACAATTTTAGCGCCCTGCTCATTGAATTCAACAAATGACAAATCACAGCCACGCTATTCATCACGCAATATAGATAATGAGTACACTGGAAAAATTTTGAGGCCAGAAAGTTTAAAAAGGACATTTCTCTACGAGAGATAGAAAGAAATTGTCAAACTTAGCCGCCCTCCGGGAACTGAAGGCGCGCGAACAAAACAATCCATTAAGGAAACACCACAAGCTTAAATTCTACTCACCATCGCTTAAACACTGTCTTTATTCTTCATTAATGAAATGCTGTTAGTTCTGCATTCACAAAGGGATACAAAAGCGGACTTTCCATGAACAGAGCACACAAATAACAACATCAGCACTTTATCTGCGAGGTTGCGAATATGATCTTTCCCCTTCGATTAATCTCCCTCTGGGAACGAGGCTGGGGTCTGGCGGACAACAATGCATTGCGACTCTCCCCGGACAAATCTTGGGGGTGGCGGTGAGGTACGTGTCCGTAACAGAAGGGGATAAGACTGGCGATCTTACTTTTAGAATTTTAAATAACACAAAATACAGAGAAAAATGTCTTGTGTGCAATTCCGGGTATCTTTGTTTGAAATGACATTCATAACTTCGTTGTAGCATTTCGAGAACCAATGTGAGTTTCTCATATCAATCATTAAAGTCTATAAAATCGAGAGCTTTGTAACAACACAACACGGCTGGGATAGCAAAGGTCACATTTCGCTACTCGATTTTATTCTCTCTAATCTTGAGCTTGGGCTGCCTGTGCTATACTCAGCCCTATACCGTGTTCCGCTGTGTCTCAACGGTTGTGGACACCTGTTGTCAACTGAAACTCACCGGGAATCTGTTCATAGCTGCATTATATTGATCCAAGTCAATAAACTACAAGCGATCAGTCTTTTTTGTCAGATGTTGCCACTCTTGTTAACGAAAAATGGCACACGTATAAAAGCTGCGCGAAAGTCGCTTTTTTCTCGCGCGCTGGCTTCTCTTTTGACTTACTTGAGAGAAAAGAAGAATATTCGTTTTTCATGCAGAATATTCAATAATTATTACACGAGAGCGCGTCGGTTAGTTAGTAAAAAATCACCTCTTATCCAACAAGCGCGAGTGGATTATTGTTTTATTAGATTCTCGTCTTCGGTTACCGTTGCTGGATTTTTTGACTTAGTTTTCGCCAAATCTTTTGCGTCCTTGTGAAAACTTTTGAACGTTGGATCTAATTTCCTTTAGGTAAAGCGCAGGGTTATTCGCTGAAACCTGTGTACGGTGAGCAATCAAAAAGCTGGGGATTCATTAGCCGAGATGGAGACTTGAAAACAAATCCTTATTGAGTGAATTGAGTTGGATGGCATTACGGGAGCGCGAAGTCAATTTCAATAATTTTTATTTGACATTCACGTAATATATTTATTTTACCTATACAAGTAACTGGGCCTCAAAGATCTCAAGTCTTGAAACATAAGCGATGAAGTCGCCTAGAAGTCGCAAGAAATATACTCTCAATTTGATATTCTTACACTCAATTTGATATTCTTGGCGTAAACTTTGTTAGCGAATTATTGTTTCTAAGTAAGCCATCTTCTCTGACAAACCAGTTTCGCATGTTATAAACAATCGTACAACATGTCGAGACCATTTTTCCTTTATAACTCTCACACCATGCAGTTCTTTGTTTAATCTTGGGTAAAGCTGGTAAAAGAAACAAACAGTTTATGAACACAAAGTGAAACATTCAAAAACGTGAATCGTCGTATACGGCGGACCCACCCCGTGCAGGAGACTCTGACGAAGCGGGGCGCTCAGCTAATGATTATGGTGGTTGGCGGACTTTACAGTCTCTTTTTTTTTTTTTTTTTGGTAATTGTTACTCGCCGGCTTTTACTGAAATAAAAATTGAAGCAGACTTACCCAATGCGAACAGAAATGCAATTCTCTCTACTTCAAGGTTTAAGTTAAAAAGAAAACATCGACAGTGAAGCGACACAGTTGTGTACCTGCTTTTTAGAAGAATTACAAAAGGATAAATTTTCTGCTCGATCAGAATTTGCTCGTCGGGTAAAAAGATCTTACTACACCTCAGCGGATACATTTCACGTCTGCATATTTTGTTTCCATTGTATAAGTTTGACCTCTGCCACTTTATTTTACAAGCAAGCGTTAGCTTTTTATCTGCAGCTCTTCAACTCGGTTTTATTCTTGCTATAAACTACTGAATTCGATTTTAAGACGACATTACGACTTTATCATGACGGCCAGTTGGGATAAAATATAATCCGTATTCGCGACTCCGCCCAAAACGGAATATATTTTCTCCCACCGCCGTCAATATGAAGCCGTAATGTCGTCTCAAAATCTAATTTAGTTTTTTATCGCGATCCATGTCTCCTTTCTTGCGAAAAGAACAATAAGCCAGAGCAATCATTTCTGTTGATCAAATTAGAAATTCTTACTCGTCGTGAAGATTTGCACGTGCGATACTTACTTACGAAAACAGTTTTGGTTTTGCAGCAAAATGTTTCAATATTGTGGGGTTTTTTTGTAATATGTTGTCCGCCCTTAAACCAGGAAACTTGATGTAAAGAAAGCGAATGGAAATCAATATATATGTAACATATATTGTTTTCGCCGATTAGAGAGAAAAGGAAAATATAACAGTTATAATTTATATTTTGCAACATTGTCAAAACAAATGTTTTTGAATGTATCACTTTTGCTTTCATGAAATGTTTACTTCTTTCACCAGCTTGACCAACATTGAACAAATATTTGCACTTCGGGATTGCGTGATTAATAGAATCACTCCCAGTATATTGTGAACCCACGAATAACTAGCATAATTTTTAGAGCCGCCATCGCTCTTGATAGTTATGTTGGTCAAAGTGTTGCCCCTGAATCGCAAGGTCACGGGGTTCTGACGTGCGCCTCTCGAAAGTTCTGAAACCTTTTGGGCCGATGTCGGACACGATAATTCACACTGTATCGTTTAAAAGAGTTACTAAGCTTGAAACGTTGCCATAAGTTAAATATTCCTTGTCTTAAAGACATGTCAAAATAATAGCTTCGTGGAGCCAGTGGTTCGTGTTTTTACAAATGGCTTTTCGGGTCCGCAAAGTTATTGGGGCTTACTTGTAATTGCAAAAGCACCTCGCTGAAAGCCCACGGAATGTGTCCCAAAAGGCAATCAATAAACCATATTTTTAAAAGAAAAACTGCTAATACTAAGCACGATAAAGCGCCCTGGATAATCTCCGTGGTTGTGGTGTGCGTTTGTGTATGTTTTTTGTGAAAAATTAATTGATACTTGCACAGATGAAGAAAGCCTTGCCACAAACTTATCAGTTTAGGAGGACGATAACAGAAATATATATATCCAGACTTAAAATGAAATAACTGACAAAACGTCTTGTTTACACCGGCAGCTTAATACTCTCTTAGACTGTATCAATTGTTTGTTTGTTTTGTTTTTGGTTTGGTTAAATGATTATTTTAATTTATTCCTGTCTGATTCCTGTCTTCGTCCTTAAATATTACTTAACGAGAAAAAAAATTATTCAAACCTTGAATTCTTTTTTTTTTAATCCAAAACCTACCAAAATGTCTTTTTCAAGGTAAACTTCCCGCGGCTTTCAAATTCTGCGGTAGAAATTCAATTCCTCAAACTTTCTGTCACCTCCATATTCAGCTGAACGAGTTGGACATCCAATCCGAATCAGTAAATAAATGTTTATGTATGTGAACTGTGAAAAGTGTGGAAACTATGAAAGTGTGGGAGAGGTCATCACAAGTACCAGAGCAACTTCATCAGTTGCAAATAATGCACGAAAAAAAAAACTGTTGGGCTTGAATTAGACCAGGTCAGCGTTTCTTCAAAAGAGAATCACTCAATGAAAAGACAGCTAAGAAGACATCTTATGGCAGACTCCAAGTTTGTCTTGTCCATCCATGCTAAAATTACTGATACTGAATTGTCAGGGGATTCTTTCCACCGTAGCAAAAAAAAAACTTTTGGCTTGGCAATTTCCACATTTCAACAAAAGGCGTGATAGAGTTAGGGTCCATTGCCGGAAGAGCTGTGACTTTATAAAAAGCCATATCGATTTAATTCATGTACGACCCATACTGAGTGGAATGTTAACTGGTTTTATAACATAGAGAACAGCTGGATTATGACAAACATATTCTGACAATGGTGACACTTTATGTATTACAAGTGTATTTCTCGATCTGCACCTATTTTGCACATATCATAGTCGCTGAATATGGGCTGATATCTTGTTCATATTGAGCCAATCGGTGTACGAGGAAAGGCTTCAGTTATCTATAAAATATAGTGCCCCTTCTTGGCAATTTTCGGCAAAATTAGCGTTGTACAATAAAAACAATAGAGACCTTCTGTCTCAGGCCCTATGTGTGATAGGTTCCCTCGGAAATTGTTTGTTCAAACTTCATATAAGCCCTCGAACTACTTTCTCACGCTAATACATACGATAGTGCTTTCAACAGAAGAACTCTATCATTTAAAAAGGGTATCTTCCGTTTATTGCAACCGTACTAGTTAGAGTATTATCAGTTATGTTATTTAGAGACGGTCTTTACTCGGTTTTTGTGTTCATCATTTCCGTGGACTTGTTGTTACTAACATTTTTGTGCGAGAAACCACTAGTTGTTCGCCATAATGGATGTTTAGTCTGCTTTAAAATAGTGTTAAAATTAAAGTTGCAACAGTTGATTTTATTTCCGAAAAGGATAAGCTAACAGGTGTTTTAATAAAAAAAACAAAAGTCATAGTAAAAGTTCAATGTGTTGTTTAATACTTTAGCTGCGCTTTAATTGACTGTTGGAAAGACTGCATGGTTTTATCTATTTTCCCTTGTAGACCAGCTAAGGATAACTGCCAACGCATAAGACACAGACGCGAGCCGAAAACATGAGAAACCTTTTTGCTCTGGGAAGCCTCGCGTTTTTTTTTGTGATTTATTCCGAGTGTTCTGAAATATCACTGAATAAGTCTTATACACTGAATTATGAGGACCTCTTAAAGAATAACGTCATTTCATTGCACTCTGTCACTTGTCGAGTTAACATGAATATCCATCAAGTAATGCGCGTTATTGGCGTAAGTTTGAAAAAAAAAGCCTCTTTGTTTAGTGGAAAAGCAACCAATACTGTAAGTGCAAAAGCTGAAAGCGTCATGTGTTTTTACTAAACGATCTTGTGTTAGCTTTACGCCAAACAGGCATGACGAGATTAGGGCCAGGTTGTTTTCTGAGCATCGGCTATATTTTAGTTGGTTTTGTTATACTGCTTAAAGTGGTTTGTTTGGATGATCGATTTTCTTTTCACCCGCGCCTGCATACGATTTAAAAACAGCTGAACATATTGATGGGTAATTATCTACCATTTCAACAAAAAAACGGTTGGAAAGGAAAGTCGTTCTATTGGTTCACTTCAAGAAGATCAAAGATGGATGAACATTCGATTTGGTCAAGATAATCTAAACCATCTTTGCTCGGCTATGGTATTGCCTGTTGTGAAAGTATAAAATACTTCTCGTGGCCTCCCAGTGAGTCGCAATTTTAAAACCGACGGTTCGGGCAATAATTGAAGTTGCGTTGTGTTATTATGGCGTTATTCAACAGTTAATGAGGCAAACGTTAGAAAAAATGTAACGTTAAATTTGCTGTCGTTGGTAATTTAACCTCATAATTCGAGTATTAAGTTTGAACAAGGAATGTGACTTTTGACTGATTTTCGCGACTTGTCCGTTTTTAGATGGAAAGTTTCAAAGCAAACGGAAAATGAATAATCTGTAGGGATAATTCGCCCATTATCAGGGAAATAAATAATATTCCAAACTTTCAGGAATGTCCATTATGTCTTTGCAAGAGGTATAATATCCCAGAAAAACGATTAACAGCTTCTATTACATATATACACGACGCACTGTTTTCATTTTGTTTTAAGCAAAAGAAAACATCCGCACCGTTATAGATTTATGAGCGGGCGTTTTGAAGACGTTTTGTCGAAAAAAAAAGATAGAAATTGAAAATATAACTTCCGTGTCGATAAAAAAACGTTCCTTACATTGTATCACGCTGGGAAAATATTACTGTTGTTCGCCCTCATCTTGCAAACACAGTACCAATTTAGTTTGCGCGCTAATTACGCGCACATCGTATACAGAGATGTTTAAATATTTTACATTTGTGTTGATTGTCAGATTCCTGTTTTACGGGAGTTTTCCTTGGGTTTTCTTGAGAGAAGAAAGGTAATTTAAAACAGGAGTTCTATATCTCTGGTTCCTCCCAAATTGTGAATACCGGAGAAATAGCGTCGTTTTGAAGGTCTATCTAACACCTGTTCCGATTAAACTTGCAATTAGTCAGAAAACTAAAAAGAATAAAAGAAACAAAAGCCAGTTGGTCAAAGCTATTTCCTATTGACAAAACAGAACATTGAAGAAACTTGTGGTCAGTTCAGTTTGATTGTCTTGGCGCAGTTGATAGAACAGCACCCACGTAAATGTTTTCAAAGGTGCACATAATCTAAGGCGTGGTTTGAATGGAAAAAGCAAATTAAGTTTAAGTACCGCAAATTGCAGCTCGGCACGTTATAAAACCTGCTTCAGTAAATTAATAATTCCAGTTTAAGTCCCGTACCTTCCTTGTACGCTTCGAGTTAGCCTACTGAGAGGAAGGACAGAAACAAACACGCAAACGAAATGAAAACGGTTCAAGTCTTAGCTGTTCTGACCATTGTTGTGTTCGTGGCGATGTCACGAGGGGAACGCAGAGAAACTTTCGATGCATTCAGAGAAGAAGACGACGCACCCAGAGACTTTTTTACAAACAGAATTCAAGAGCGGCGCGAACAATTAAGGAACATGTTGGATCCAGGCTGTCTAGTTTGGAGTAGGAGAGCTAATAAATGCTTCAAAAGAAAGCGTAGCTACAGTGCTAGACAGGTAACACTTTTTTTTGTAATTAACACAATTCGGGGAGTATTTCTAAGTAGAAAACGAAACGCAAGTTGTCGAACGAAACAGTTAATTAAAATCCCAGCGATGCGAGATACCATAAGAAGACGAACAAAAATGGGGGACCTTACCCCAAAGAAACTTCGTGTCAAAATATTTCATAATAATTAACAATTCTCAACATCGCTCAAGGTCAAGACTGATGCTTATTTTTACACTTGTCCATACAGGTTACAGATGTCCCGTATGAAGATCTCGACTTCGACGAATAAAGCTACTGACCCCTCCCCACAGAAACATGAAGTACATCCGGCATTAAAATAAATATTCTAGACCTGGACAATAGATGCTGTTGTCAAGTACATAATAAAATCTTTCATACTTAAAAAAAAAGACATGTAGTCTTGTATCTAGCAATTGTAACTGTTTCATACTGGAAATAAATGTAAAAAAGATTGAAACGGGGTCAGTTTCATGTTGCTTTAATGATTGGAACTGAAAGGAAAAGTCTGTTGATTTCTTCAAACCAAAATGAGAAACAAAAGCGCGCCAAAAACTTGTTATTTCATTAAAATGGTGCCCATGTTTTTGCTTTTTGTCTTTTGGAGAAAACGAAGGTGACCCTAAAAAACGGGGTGGGGCTAGTGCCTCGGAAAATAGAAACTGTCATCTCAAGTTATGTCCAAAACCCCAATGCTGATAACAACCCTTTTAGCTTAATAGCGATCAGCGCCAAATTTCTCCTCACATCGAAAACGATCATCAAAGAGGAATTTGATTGATTATTAAACACGTTGTCCCCACTGGTACCCGACAAAATGCATTGAGCTATTACAGAGAATTTGTACAACGATGCTGACAGGCGAGGCTGTAGGATTAAGCTGACCCAGAATAAGCGTCGATATTGAGTTATCATCCGTTGATAGTTCAGCGATGTGGTTCCGTATAATTTTGTTTCTGCATACATTTTGAATTTGGATGCTTTCAAACTTTTAACTTAAATTTAGCATTGGAAGAGCCTGTCAAACAAGAGAAATACCTTAAACCCGGGACAGCGATAAACAGCTTAAACAAGCGAGCCCAGTTGATTGTCAGTCTTGAGCGAATCAGAACGAGATCTGCGTATAATTCAGTAGTTACTCGGTATGGAAAAATCACGGCTGATCGTTTCTCATCAGATCACATTTAAGAGAAAACAAAACACTTATTTATTTTCACACTCAAAAGAGGATCAAGGGATATCCTCTCTTGCCGCACTATATATTTTCACAGGCCGTTTTTGCATAGTCGAATCAGACAGAACTACTCGCGAATTCGTCGCTCGTGTTTCGCAACTTTATCACTTGTGTTTTGCTACTTCGTTGCTCATGTCCAGCGCCGTTGACAAGTAGCAAGCCTATTTTCACAACAACAACGAAAGCGCAGTTCAAAGATAACCAGAATACTATTTAGTTCCTTCAATGGACAAAAGGAAAAAGTTTACGTGTGTAGCTTTCACTGCATGGGTATTTTCAAACACACTGATGTCCCATGTTTAGGCGTCATGAACAAAGGAAAATCTAACCTTAGAAATAATCCTCTGGATTTACCACAACATTCTGAGTTCAACAAGAGAACCGAAACTTGTCAATATGCAAGGAGAATTCACATTTCCAGTTGTAGGCGAAATGCGATAATAAAATCCTTTTATTCTCTCCATTTACTCCCGCATAGCCGGTGAACTGCTGGTTAAGAAACAGACACGTCTACCATGTATCCCAACGACAACCCGACGGCCCCAAGTGGACGTTTGGTACAACGACGGAGTATGCTGTGGCAGAACGGTTTTTTTTACATTTCGTATCTCATTCTCCCAATCGCTAACATGTGTTTTATAGGTTTGTCTCTCTAAAACAGAGGGGGGCAGTGTGCCCTTGTGGTTAGGGCGCCGGACTTGGAATCCAGGGTCTCTAGGTTTGTGCCCCTTTCCGATCGACCATTAGTTAGAGTTGTTTTTCAGTAGTCTCGGCGTTCAACTCCTCAGCCACGCTTGTTAATAGCCAACTGGTCCGCCTCCATCCACTTCGGATTTCATAGCCTTGTTACCGAGGGTAAATAAGTGAAATTTACTTATACTATTTGATTCAATAAAAAGCAGTTGCACCAAGTGGTTTTTAAAACAGTCAGTGACGGATCCAGAGATATGCGTGACCTTGAGTCTCAGTACAAAAATGAGGGAGGGATGGGGCTGGATTGAAAATGTTCCAGCTTAGTATCCTTGGCGTTCTCTCCTCCCTTGCTGTCCGGACGAGGCCTGGGGCGGGAGTGGCGAGAGGTTATTCAGCGACGTCACCTGAAGGCGTCACCGTGCAAAAGTAGAATATAGGCCTAAATCAAACTTGTTCCCAGGGATCTCTCTAGTTTAGAGAGAGGACCCTGGGAGTGAGGTTGGGCCTAAATGAGCCAAAGCACAAAGGGACTAGCCTGAAATGTTCCACTAATTGAAAATTTCTACTCTCCGACAACTTACGGGGAGGTAGTCAGTGAGTCCCTACCTTGGATGCCCTGCTTAAAAAGTATAGTGAACTTGTTTATTGTGGCTCATCCCCGTCAGTCTACGACTCAAAAAATGGAAATGAAAGAGCTGGTACTGTTTTCAGAGTAAGTGATGCAATTCAGAAAGGGTAGTGAGCAATGTGGGTTCTTTCGATATTGCGCATGACCAGCCCAGCTTATCGAAGTTAAACCTTTTCTCTATGTTGTGTCCTCTTCAATTTCATTTCCAATGTTTTGGGGAATCCAGGATGATTGCGTAAACTGAAGACCCTGGGAACGAGGTTGTGTCATCTTCTACTCAGTCTTGCTGTTACCTTAGACTTGGAAAATTAATTCACATGGAGGAAATGAATGAATGAATGAATGAATGAATGAATGAATGGATGAATGAATGAATGAATGAATGAATGAATGATTGAATGAATGAATGATTGAATGAATGAATGAATGAATGAATGAATGAATGAATGAATGAATGAATGAATGAATGAATGAATGATTGAATGAATGAATGAATGAATGAATGAATGAATGAATGAATGAATGAATGAATGAATGAATGAATGAATGGATGAATGAATCAATCAATCAATCAATCAATCAATTAACGAATCAATGAATCAATAACGAAACGAACGCACGAACGAAAGAACGAGTACGTGCCTGCACGTATGATCTGAAGTGGTGCTTTATTGTGCGTCGTAATTTAATAAATGTGGCGACAATTTGATCGCCTTGAGCGTGATAAGTCGTTTGTGTTGTCACCTGAAAAGATACTGGCCATTATTCGTAAGGGGGTGAAAAAACCGTGTGGCTTACTGGAAACACGAAGAAGAGAACTGTCAAAATAAGCTTCTTTGATACCATGACACTCTAACGCTTCAGATTTCAAGAAACCCCTAACCCCTCCCCCCCCCCCCCCACACACACACACCCACTACGCTCGCTTCTTGCTGCCATGCAACCTTTCTGAAAGTTTCATTCGACTGTCGTAAGGTGCAAATGGAAAAATTTAACACAACGAAACAAGTTTTGTAATTGACTATATTGGTTATGGATGAAAGCCGGTAAAGTAAATTTCCATTTAAAAGACACGAAAATTGTGCGATTCTTTACTGTAATCAACGTGGGAAGCAGGTAACAAAGTGGAAGCCGTGAGAAAGAAAAAACAAAACGAAAACAAAGAAAAAAGAAAACAAAGGACCAACAACTGCATGAACCGTTTGTTTACGTGATCCCGTTCATCTTTCGTTTTTGGCCTCTGTGCCTTCATGGAGTTTGATTCTAGATTTCAGAAAAGAGGTGACAATTGCTTGTCAGACTGTTGTCAGATACTATCCGGAGTCCAAATGGTGCTTTTTACACGATTAATATCTTTGAGATACCAATAAGACAGCCAAGGTGACTGTAACAAATGATAACAAACAGGAAAAATAAAGCAGACTTTTAAATTGGAGGGGAACCGGTCTAAGAAACACCAGTGCCTAAATTACTGTTGTCGTTGATTACAAACCACGAATGATAGAAAAAGTAAACACACACGCACACACACCTACCCTTATTTATATTGTTTTGTACTGTACATTGATATCGGATACCTTATGTAAAACTGAACAGAAGGCATGGAATTTAATCACAGACGAAATTTCATTATCTAGTGAAAGGCTTCTAAACCAAAGGTGTAAGGTGTAAGAGAACCTTTAAGTTACAACAAAAGTGCCATGGTGCCACTCAATGTAATAGAAATCAGGGTCCTCAGTTTTAACTTTGGAACTGTCACTTTTTGCTGTGAAGAACCAAGAATTCCAGTGTAAACATAATAGGTAAAAACGTTTGGAAGTAAAAAAGTATAATATCTTTATGTTTTGTGTAAAGCCTACTGGCCCTATCAGGTATAAGGTCCATTTCCCGGGCCATTTGAGTAAGCCCCGCTTAAATTTTTACCGACTCACGCTCGATAAAAAGAAAGCGCATATCCATTATATTGTGAAAAATAACTTCTCATTTTCTTAGAACAGCTGTAACAATAGTCCTTATTTTCCTTGCATGCAGTCTGAATGAAACAGCTTTTGTGAGAAGTGTTGCTGGAATATTCTCCAACCTTAATCATTCATTTTTATCAAGTGTTTTTCTGAGTAGTTTTTTCCTTTTTCATGTGTTTCGTGCGTTTCTCGTGTGTTGTTTGGAGGATCTGAGCTCTTACTTAATCAAGCGACTATACAGATTAAATCGAGCGCAAAACTTGACGAAATGAACGTCTCCAAAGGTTCATCCCACGTCTTATTGTGTGGGCTGAGGGATTTGTCTGACAGCTAGCTCCGCTTGTTATACCACACCTAACTCCTGCATTAAGCTTTCTTTCCGGGCAATGCTTTCAAAGAACGACGAAAGCAGAAACACTATTAAATGAACAAACAGAAATTCGGTAATACATAATTTAAATTTAAAAGCCACTCTGGTTGGTGCCATGATTCCAATGACTTTGACAATTATCCTTGAAACCTAGTCGTTATATTAACTACTGGAATTGTCGCGATGAGAAATGAAACCTGTTAATTGAATACAGATTTGAGTGTTAATCATGTGGGTCCATATGGTTTTTAATTGGTGGCCATTTCAACAAACTAACAAAAAGTCTACCAATTTCAAACGTTTTAGCTTTTTGACAACTCAAGACCGACGCTTTCACTTTTCAATTATAAAATGCGTAAATAGGAAATGTACTTAGCTTAGCAGATGTTTTACAGTCTGTTGACGCCAAACTATTTATGTAACTAATTTGAACGTAACCTATAAAAACCGCATTGTCGATCACAAAAAACACAATATCAAAGCCTTAAAAATGGTTTATTACAGACTGGTCGTTCTGTGTTTCTTTGTTATATTTGGACTTTTAGCCTCCTCGCAAAAAGAAGAGTCTAATGACAAACTGACGGAGATGGCCATCCCTATGGAACTTAAGAACTCTCTTCCAAGGAAATTTCATAGAAGTTACAAAAAGGGATGTGTTCGCTGGTATAGGCACAGAGCAAACTGCGCAAGGAAGATGAAGTAGATGCTAACTGGCTTATCAGGTATATATCAATGAATTATACTTAAATACCTGCACGTAGCCGCGTTGATTGAATCTTTTTCTAATAGTATAGTCAGTTTCTGATGTCTCGAAAAGTTTTCAAGCCAGATTTTGGAATGGTATTAATTTTAGTTCAAGCCGTAAAATCAACCGTTATTTTTTAAACTTGATAATAGCGTCACGACGATTTCGAAACGTCGTCGTACTTTTTCGCTATTTTTATTATTCATTGCACATCAAAATGTTCCCTTGTCAGAGCTGTAAAATCCGTCCAAGAATATCATTGGGAACTTCCACTACTGGAAATGTTGCAAAGTTTTGTTTTGGTTCACGCTAGCTAAACATAAAATGAAACAACCCTCTTCCTTGCTTTGAAACGTATGCACAACTGATACTTTTTTTGTCGCTAGGTTATAAGGCTTTGCTAACTTAAATTTCAAATGCTAGAGCTGAACACATATTCAGTGACAATAGCCCTTTTCACAGTTTACTTTTCTCATTTGCATTACAATATAATTGAACGCGGTTGTGAGGCAATTTCGGGCAAATAGTGCAAAATTGCCCGAAATTGCCTCACATCCACGATCAAAAACATCGTAATGCAAATGAGAAAAGGTAACTGTGAAAAGGGCTGTTGTTGTGCGATGCAAAGTTGGGGTTTCTTGTACAGGGTCACGAGACTCAGTATCACGGCCTGTTGTTTGTTCTGTTCTTAGAAAGCAAAGTCATTCCCGCTTTGTGTCCACATATGCGTATAGCCACGTGACGAAAATACATTATGTAAGAGGTATAAACGAAGTGAAGTTTGAAGGACCCGTTCTGGCCTTTCGTTGCTCAAGTGGAGCAAGCTCTTTGTCAAGACGATTTAGTAAAACTGCCTTTAACCGCTGTTTAGTTAAACATTTTTAACGTTTTAATAAGTGTGGCCCATTGCAACTGGAAACATGCTCTTAAAACAAACTTTTTTTCTGATGAACGGTTTCAAACTGCAAATGTTAGATGACAGAACATGCCATGTTTCATACCAAATTAGCAGCCTAGTACCCAGGCGTTCTCTTCTCGCTCACACGAGTTGGCGCGAAATTTCGTGACGTCACCAAATGCATACCGCGAGGAGGATTTGGGGGGGGGGGGGTGTTGCCACACTTAAAGGGGTTATGTCACGCTATTTTAGTATCTTTTCAAAAAGCTAAAAAGTATCTTTGCATCAATTGAATTCCAAAAATAATGGTCTAGCTTTGTTATTTAAGACTATCTTACGGCACTGAAACTGTTTCCTGTCGTCTGTTGCTACTGATCGCAAGGATGGAAATGGATTGAAACTTGAAAAAATTGGGCCAATTTTTTCAAGTTTTGATGCTGTCTTCAAAAAACACCAAAAAATTATTATGGTTAGCTCTCTCTGATAAAATTCATTTGTTATCTTCCTCATAGCTTTACAGGAGCATTTTGTGTATGAGTGAAGACACTTAGTAATGATTTTAGCAAAGAATTGACCTAAAATAGGAAAATCCTCGTGACGTAGCCCCTTTAAATGAAAACGACGTACTATGGTATGGCTATTTCATTATTTTCTTCCAAACTTTTTTCCCTTTTCAGATACCTGCTACCACCTAACGAAGACAGCTAAGGAGTACACTGCTCGAAAAGATCAGTTAAATTCAAGAAACAAGAATGCTTTGATGATGCAATATCCTACTAAATGCTGAGTAAAGAAATGACTGCTAAAAATAGTCCAAGAAAATTAATAATGAACTTAACACTGTAAACGGTTTGAACTCAGGACTAGTTTTGGAATTAAGGCTCCCCTAACAAAGATGTAACTGCTTGGAATAAAATGAGCATGTCTTGAACAATGCTTGTGGCAACGTGAAAGAAAATCAAATTAAGGAAATTAGGTGAAATTCTTCTGGTAAGTAGTTTCATGCCACAGTTATAACCTAAGGTAAAAAGGTCGTTTCAGTCAAAAGAAAGACAATTTTTCAAGGAAAATATTCAACCTATCTTTTTCGAAAACGTTCTCACAGAATTTCTTGAAACTTCCCCTTTGGAAGGTATATATGTGTCCTATAAGGCACATAAGTTCGTTTTAAAAGTTTAGGTCTGGATGTCGAGAAAATAGGAATACGACGTTATTGCCGTGTTGCTATGGTAACACCGATGTCAATCAAACCGACTTTTTATCGAGCTCTGATAAATGCTTAAATGTTGGGTGGTATGGTCTTAACAAAATCAAGGCGAGCCACCTTAAAATCCCATTTGCAGTGACAGAATCTTTTTCAGTGGGCGTTATGAAACAGACAACACGGTGCAGCAATGAAAATAAGAAAGTTTACATCATGCAAATTGAAGTATTCACTTTATTCACTGCTTGATTACAGGTTTATGATAAATCTAATTATCACCCAGGCAGTGAAAACAAATATATATTTTTTTAATTCTTATAAAACGAGAGTCTAAGGATAACAGTAAAAAAGCTATGGAAAATTATCAATTTATAATAATATATGATCCTTTTAAGCATATTCAAAGACAATTATTACTTCGTAAAGCAGCATTAAATAATCATATAATAATTCTGTACAAAAAACTTCAGCTCTTTAATTACAATTTTTGGCCCCAATTTATCGTTTTAAACCTAGACGGCTAAGTCAAGAAAACATCAGGAAATACAATCTCCTATCCTTGTAAGCGCTGTTTTTCTTTAAAGGCACTATTTGAAACCAAACGTTTCCAAGGAGCCACTCCACAGTCAAAAAAGTACCTCAAAGTTCGAATGCCAAAAAAAAGGAACAACACAACAACAACAAAACAAACAAAGAGCCACAACAACAATTAAATCCAGGTTTGAATGACGTGTGTTTCCAACACAGCATCTTAATTTAGGAGGATTATCGAACTTATAACATTGAACGGAAAAATTTAGCTTTCACTTTAAATTCTTCTCGAAGGCCTGAACTACTTCTAGCACAGTTGTCCATTAATAAAATACGAAACAAAACGCCATGGGAAAAAAACCGCAATACAATACTTAAGCACCAGAAAACTTTTCCCGTGTTTGCATAGCCTGATATAAACACGAGAAGGGTCGGGAGAATTCGAGACAGTTATGCAAACCCGAGACGGAGTCGAGGGTTTGCATAACTTTCGGGAATTCTCCCAACTCTTCGAGTGTTTATATCAGGCTATGCAAACAGAGGAAAACGTTTTCTATTGCTTTTATAAAATGACTTTAGTCCTCTCAAAGATCGTGACGTCATAACTGTGTTTACATACTCTCATGCAAACATCTCTCAGCAAATCAGAGCACGCGTAGTATCTTAGTTATTTTATAAAGCAGAATGGAATCAATTTTGAATAACTATGTACAGTGTTTTTGTATGAAAATCGGCGGCAGAATATTAGCCTGAATCTGAAATGAACTGTGCATTCATTAATTTTCACAATATTTTTCTTTTCTTTTATGGAGCAACATGGGCAGTATCACCCTTTTTAAACATGAACAATACAACTAAGCAATAACCTCGTCTCGTTTAACTACTGAAAGATAAAGAATTAACGCGAACGCCTTATTAGATTTTAACAAACGTTATTACAAAAATATTTTTAAACAAAATAACAAATGTGCAAGTGTACAAACTGATCCAAAGGAACAGAAGAAAACAAATGCTGACAGCTGTACAATGCAGTGTAAACAACATGACGAAAGATAAGCCACTTTTTGGACAAACAGTACAACAACCAACAAAGTGAATGTCAAAAGCGAACTACTTAACGATACGTGCCTTTGTCGTCCAGGCTGCAAGGAACACCGAACGGACAACGGGAACGACTACTCTGATTAAACCAAACGAGTGGAATGACTGTTAACATCGCATCCTTCCCTCCAGTCTCCAATATATTTATCACGTTAATCAAAAGTGCAGGTGTGTCAAAATGGAACGGCAATTAGTTTTATGAAAAGTACCCCTAAAGTCGTTATTCTTAGGTAAAGTAAATGTAAGCTTATCACCTGTGACGTTCGGAATAAACACAGAGGAAGCTTTTCTTAACCCTTCAAGCCCTCACAGTAACGAAAATGAAATTTCTCTTTACATTACCAATACTTGTTCAGACATTCAAGTGATGAGAATAAAGAAAGTGATAACCAAGGATAAGATGTCCTTAGACAAACTCCCCTTACTAGTTCCACAAAAAATGTATGGAGAACAGTAAGGAGAATATGCATTTTTATATTAGGGCTTAAAGGATTAAACAGCTCAAAGGAGGGCGGATTTTTCCCTGGAACGTAAGGAGCCATTTAGAATATGATTTTCTTACTAAACATATATAAGTGGTCTTAAAAACAAAGGTTAGTGGTTGTGTCCTCGTTTCCACTAAAAGTATAAAAATATATATTTTTTAGTTCATATATAATACGTATATTATAGTATAGTGACACAGATCAGCTGAGGTATGGAGTACACGTTACCAAGGCCACGCAATGTTCATCAGCAGCACGGTAAATTTAATACAAATTCACCGCATGGCTTTAACCTAATTCCCAGACTTAAAACACAGGTAAAACGAAGCCGCAAGCTTTTTAAAGAAATTGAGGTGGGTCGTCAAACGGACTTGCAAGAGGACGCAAGTGAGACGCAATTTACAAAACAAAAACAAAAAACTAACGAATATTCACATGCACCCTTAATGGTCAAATCAGAAAAAAATGCCAACAAAGACTTTGCGTCGACCTACGTTGGATGGCCAAACGACGAAAAACTTGCGGCAACTTGCGCGTGATCAAAGCAAACGCAACTTTTCTGGCCAATAGGCCCTTTGCATAACTGTGTCACGTGGCCTTGCCAATCATAAAAAAATGGTAATAGTACGAAATAGATATCAGAAATGGAAAGAGCATGACGAAAGTAGTAAGATTTTCAATTTTGAGGTCACTGACGTTAAAGTGCGTCATTTAACGGTTATTTTAATGTTCAAAAAATTACTAAGACTTATAGCGAAAAAAGCGGCTGGATGGCAAGCTTTGTCACCCAGCATACAAATCTTTTATAATTTTTAAACTTTCAAACTGTCCTAAAATCTTGCACTTAAACTTCAGTGGCGTCAAAATTAGAAATCCTACTAATGTCATGACGCCCTTTCTATTTCAGCCAACTAGTTCGAACCAAGACCATTTATTGTGATTGACAAGGTCACGTGACACGGCTATGCAAAGAGTCTATTGGTGTCATAAGTCAACATAGGTTTCCAACTTGCGTCCATTCACGACTTCGTTTGGTTAAGTCTGTCACTAGGCAACGGGAAGTGCAAGCCCATGACTTGATGAGTACACTAAGTAACGAAAGCGCAATCAGACCATCAAACGTTTTGTCCCTTGTTTCTTGTGCTTGTGTTTTGGGTTGTGTTTTGTTTTGTTGGAGAACGAAAAGTTGAATAATTGATTGCAAAATGTAGGTCACCTCGCCCCATTGCCTAGTCGCCCCATATTTAGTTACGTCGCCCCACAATTGAAGTTCCAGGGTTTATAAGTGGAAGTGAACAGCGAACATTAAATACTCAAATTTGAAAAGTGTCTTTGTGGGGAGAGTTAACTTACGTCGTGCGGAGACATAACTACAATATGGGACAAAGTAATACGGGGCGACTTGACAATGGGGCGAGTTGACCTGCTTCCGAAAGTCGGACGTGGATTTACTTGACAGAACGCTACCATAACTATAATAATGAGAACTAACTGTTGAACCGCCAGCATCACACGCTATTTCAAAGCCGCGTGTGCCGAAAAGTTCTTTTGGGAGCCTCCCCGGCCTCATCTCTTTCCCTTACATAAACTCCTGTCGTGACGTCTCTTCGAGCAAACGATCCTTTCGGTGATGAGATGCTACCTTCTCGTACCGTGACAGTTTCTATCGGGGAGGAGTCCCTGGGCGAAACATTTTCGCTGGGGAGAAGAGACCTCAATCGAGCTATTTCACATCGTGCTTCATACAGGTCAGCCGTCTGATGCATGGCTTTGTCTTTTATGGCGCGGTTTTCTCGCTGTAGCAACTGAGGAAAAAGAAGGCTGTTCATTAATGAGTTCAGTTCTCTATGCGTTCGGCCACAGTCAACTGAACGTCACCCAGTAATCTTGGATACGACTTTGTTGTACGAATGTGTGACGGCAAACAAACTCTTTTCAACACCACGGTACATCATTCAACATCCTTCAGAATCATTTGGCATCATTCAAAAGCGTGTCCAATAACATTTAACCTGCTGGGCCCGGTTGTTCGAAAGCTGATTAGCGCTAACTCTTGGTTAAATGTTGTCGAAGGAATCTGATTCTCTTGTTGAAAAGCGCTACCGCTACTAATTTTACGTGACAATTTGAAAGCAGCCAAATTCAAATTAAAACTAATGCTGTCCGACGTTTCGATGGAAACCACGTCGTCATGGATTAAAACCAACATTTCCAAATTCGATCTGGAATCAGTGGACGAAAAGCCACAATGTGGAGATGCCACTGCAAAATTTCATGTTTTTTTAAATTTTTGTTTAAAATGGACGCTAATCCTGAGTTAGCTTAACCAAGTGTTGAACAACAGGGCCCAGAATTCAACGGTGACAAAAGAAAATCTTATATCCGATTGGCCGAAGCCTTTTAGCCTAAAGATTCGATAAAGCGCCTTTCCTTCAGAGAGGTGATCTACCAGAAATGTTGCTTACCACGTTCTGTCGAGCCAGGTCAAGCTTTTCACATTTCAGCTTGGAAATTTCATTTTTCAACATTTCGATTTGTCTGAAGGAAGACTCTAAAAAGCAATGCAAAACGAAACACAAGGTTAAATCAAACCTTTGACTATAAATTAAAACTATAAACTTAAGCTTTTAGGGTTTTTACTACTTTCTGGCTTTTGGAGATCCAGTCTTAAACAGAAATGGTTTCAAAGTACCATAAAGGAAAACAAAAGAAGATTAAAGAAAACAACTTTTGACACCAATGAATTTTCCGTATTGCTCCACTTTATTTCGTTGTCCGTTTTGGTATCGCTTTCAATAAACTCTTACATAGAACACGTCTTCACTTTCAGGTAGAAACTACACCTGAAAATATGGAATGGAATATCGAAATCCTTAAAAGAAAATCAAACCATTTTCGGACAACTGATTTCCAACCTAGAACCGACACAACCTGGGAAAATCCCATAGTAATTTGAGGACACAAAATAACTAGATACTAAAATTAAAATTGAAAAAAAAAGACTAATAGTGCTATAAAAAACTAATACTAATCGTACTAAACTAATAAACTAGTAGTGGCTAATCTGATAATCTAATAATTGAATAATAATCGCTAAAAAGTTGACACACACAAAAAAAATGATAGAATTATAGTTATGATGAGCAGAGGGAACAGCCCTGGCATCCTTCGTCGACCAGTACACTTCTATCACATTTACGAATCTTGTTTTTGAAAGTTTTTGCAGATCTAACATCTGGAGATAATTTTCCCCAGGACCGAGGCCCAAGATAACGCAAAGAATGCTTACCATATGACACAGTATTATAGTAATATGTGTAACAAGAGGGGTTTTTCAACACAGCAAATACTAAAGGCAGTCACAACGCCCTGAAGATTACTCACCACTAGAAGACACATCCTCAGTCGACAACCGACTCTCGCTGTCCAATTTGGGAAGAGACGGTGATCTTTCATTGAAAACCTGAAAAACAATGTGTAAAAAAATGTTACCTTTAACAGTACAGGTATTATGTTAACAAGGAGTTAAGCAGAATGAGAGAGCACAGCCGGGAACGCGTGAGAGTGATTTGATTGGGGAAAAATGTGGTACAAGGACACATTTATACCATGTCAATTAGAACTAGTGTATGTTCCTGTAGTAAACTACAATTTTTTCCAGGGACAACTGGTTTATGCAAAATGAAACTGGATTCAAGCGCCGGTCGAATGCACACCCTATAGGGAGTTAAACGTTAAAAAGCTTCTAATATGAGAGGAGGAAACCTTGGATCAAATTCAATCCTAGATGAAATTTAATCAATGTCGGATCAACCCCGTTTATTGCTGTTGTGGAAAGTGGTAAAATAACTAAACCATTGTGATTTGCTGGAATAGTCAATGGTTATTAACCAATCACAGCTCATATTCCACTAGTCCATAGTTTAACTGACCTGCTCAACCCGCTCGGACTCAGGGTCTGTTGGATCAAACATCATAAGGCCAGGAGGAACAGAGCGGGGTCTGGAATCCGACACATCCAGCAACGGCGAAACGATGGCAGTTTTCTTTTGTTTTTGCGCAGAAACCGGAGGGGAGCCGACAGGCTGTGTATAACTCACATTACTCTGGATATCAGAAGCTTTCCTGCGGAGATATGGCGAGCTTGAGGGTGATCTGCTAAAGCTTGTAGGAACGTCCGCTCTCTCATCTCGGTAGTGATGAGAGGACTGCGTGCAAACTATGTTGTGTTCAGAAACACTTGAGCTTGGTTGATTACAACTTTCACTTCGTCGGGCTTCTACAATGTCAAGCGGTTCAGAGCCCCTTCGGGGACGCATTGGAGACCTGTCGTAAGGCAAAAGTCTAATCGGGTCTTCCGACTCATCTTCGGGACCCGAGCGGTATCCTCCGACGTACTTAACGTGGTATTCTACAGGCGAACTGCCCTTATACGATACGCGAGATGGCGACGGTTTTTCGTGCACTCGTGAAGGGGTCCTGGGTGCACGATCTTGAACGTCCAACATTGGCACAGACTGTGCATGCGTCACGGGTTTAGGAATACGTGGTGACAGATGAGGTGAGGTGGTAAAATCGTTGACGTGCTTGTCTTTTGTTGGTTCTGGTGTGCTAGAGCGAGTGCTATATTTTCTTGAATTGAATGAATCCTCATCACGATGACGAGACATCTCAGACGTATTAGATTCTGAGCCGGAGTCTTCGGTGTAAAAAACTGAACCGTTCTTGTTCTGTTCTTGAAGAGACTCCATGCTTTTTGAGCGACCAGTAGTCTCCCTGAAAACAGACGCAACAAATGAGAAGGAATGGTTTGCTCAGTGGCATTTTTCTTACAGAGAGTGCACTGTCCGTATCGCCCTGTTTATGAAAAATCAGTCGTGCTCTCTTTCACGTCCACAGTATTCTTGTTTTCACGGATATAAGATAGCTGTGAGGTTTTCCTGATAAGCTTTGCAATTAACCTTCCACTTCAAAAGCAATCAATTTTCTCGCGACAATAGTTATCGAATTTAAATTCTACTCGCGAAGGTATTTTTTAGCTTTGTTAACATGCTTTGAAGTTATTTGCCTCACTCATCCAATTTATTCCACACAATAATGATCGGATTCTTTTAACTCTAAAGCGAAGGAAACCACCAAAGAGTTCCGGTAAGTGTGCTCTTTTCTTCAAAAGAAGATTAAATATTTTGAACTGATTTACTAAAAAATAGTTTCCTAACAAATTATGGAGATTCTACATCAACTTAGTGAAGGAAAAAGCCTTTAGTTAATAAACTGGAAGTTTCAATTTTTTTAAATTGTCGCATGTCGTTACTTCCTGCAAGGGCAACTTGCCGAATTCTAGTGTAATTTAACTGTCTGCACTTACAGTCTAGCTATAACGTATGTCTGGTTTCTAACAAGAATAAAGCAAAGAGCGCCTTTTCATTCAACAAAACTCCAGGTTCCGAAATTATGACATGACTCACTTCCAATCCTGAATTAAAGTGAATTTTCCCACAGAAATCCAAGATAGAAAAAATGTATATTCCACTCAAGCACACCGACCGACAAAACATCGCCTTCCATTTTCAAACCTACAAGCATCTTATCTTATGGATCTAAAATCTTTCGTCGGTGATTATTATGAAATGCTGGAGAAATGTGATTCAAGTGTCATAATTTATGCCGATATAACTAATGCATTTAACTTACTTTTTTAATGTGGTGTCCTTTTGTTTTGGTAACTGTTGGTTATTTAGGCTATAACTTTCTTACACAAACAAGCAAGTGATGCAAAGTTAAAAATTTCGACGTTTTCAATGGCAACCGACATTTTGGTCATTCCGGAATTCTTGAAAAAAACAGGGAAAGATCGCAAGGAATGACAAAATTTTCGACAATTTCACTGCCACTAAATGTCTAGCCCTGAATTTCCGGGTTTACTGATCGAATACGAAAGCATCTCAAGTTTCTTCCGTTTAATCCCGCACATGCAATATATTTCAACAGTACTGCCTCTGGACTGCATTCCAAGACGAATGTAGTCATGCAAAAGTCACTATGGACCAAGACCCAGATTTTCCATATTTTCCATTTCAGCCAGGACGAAGTGTTTCCCTTTCCCCAAGAAAGACGCGCTTGCCTCAACTCGCTCGGTTTTACTTTGGAAATGATTGAATTAATCCTAAAGAAGAGCGAAAAATGTGTGCATGCCTCACTCGACACGAGCTAAATCTGACATTTGATTTTTGAGCCAGTATGTCCTATGCGCGTTTCGTCCTTAACCGAGTTTAATTCTCACAAAATACAGTCGAAGCTCTCCTTGCAACCGCTCTTGTAGGCGACCAGGGGCCCGTTTCTCGAAACTCCCGATAACTTTCCGGGCCCGAAAACTATTTCAGGTGCACAATATTCTAATTATTATAATTTTTTATTGATTTTGAAAGCTAAATTTTAATCGTTATAATTTCGTGAAGCATATCGCTAAGTTTGCGCCAATAATTACCGTTAGCTGATAAATAAATGAGCTCGAATAAAATACCTACCGGGCCCGAAAAGTTATCGGGAGTTTCGAGAAACGGACCCCAGCTCTAGTTACGACCAGCATTGTGAAACCCGTTTGAACTGTCACTTAAACTTTGTAATTCAAAGGTCTCACAAGCCACCGCGACCACTTTTGTGAATTACCGATTGGTCTTTTCCTTCGCTAATAAGTTCTCGTAAGCGACCGCTCTGTCAACATTTGAGTTAAGCATTCACTTCTTGATCAAATTTAGAGTAGTACGTAACGTAAGCGCCAATGGTTCGTTGATTTATACATTCGCGAACCTCTTCTGATATAGGCAATGATAAACTATTCAACATTGTCACTACAATACTATTAGCATTCGTTAACACATCTCAAGCTTTACGCTAAAAGCTATCGTTAGCGTTCAACCTCTATTGTTTTATAACGTGGTCGCTTACGAGCGCTTATTTTCGTAAACGGCCCAACTCTAGTTGGACCACTTTTCTGAATTCCCGAGGTGGCGCTTATGAGAGCTTTGACTGTATTGGCTTTTAATTTTTGTTTTTCCCCTATGCCGCGGAAATCGCGAAAAATAAGGCTCGCGAAAGTAAGTGGCAACACCATCACTCCTTTTGATATATCCATGTATGCAAATTGACACTATACTAAGTAATACTAAGCCAGGAGAAAAAAAGCAAGTGCTATCTTGAAAAATCTTTCACTGCAAAATCACAATGTCAAGGAGATTGAGGATAACCTGCAGGCATTAATTTTCAACTTAAGATAAAGGAAGCAAAATAAAAAGCTTAATTAAAGCTTCATCATTTCTACTACGTCAACTCTCTTACTTTTTCGGCGGCTTAGACGACTTCTTGGCGTTCAATAAACTCTGTACAGATTTCCTTCTCTCCTTTGCCTAAATGAGAAATCAAAAGGAACAAAAATATGCCCAACTACATCAACGACTGGCTATAAAGCACACAGTAACTGGTGACAAGGAGTTACGCGGAAAGCTCTCAGGGAAATAGAATTTTAGCAACTAAAAATGTGCTTTGCAACAACTTATATACATTCTAAGTTTTAGCTGTAGTTTGTCATTTTTTTAGTATTCAGTATCTCTTGTCGTGTTGTGACGTTAGCTGAGGCGCTTCCCTCCACACTGTCTCCGGTGTAAAAATCGGTGCTTGGTAGGGAAACGTTCCGAAATTCGGGGAGGAAACGGGGGAAAGGCGAAACCGTACGATGGACTAGCATTTCACCCCCCCCCGGGGGACTGGGGGGGGGCGCATCACTCTTATTCACTTCATGCTACAGAAACTGGACATAAACGTTGTCTTGACAACCAGTAGACTGGGAGACCACCCTTTTCCCCAATACTGTGATGTTCGAAAAGTAACGACCTTAGGATTAAGGAGCTTATTTTAACATTACTTTAGGCGATTTACTAGTTTCGGAAATCGTTAAGCGGCTGAAGAAACAGCCGTCAAGTTCTTCCCTATTTCTTGGGAGTTGTTATTTTGAAAACTTTGCGGTATCAGTTCTTATCACTGTGCAAAAAAGCAAGAGAAAGGAAAAGAGCGCGACGAGAGCAACAGAAAACGAAACCAAGCACCAACGTTTTTGCCTTACCCTCTTTGCCCAGGATTTTGGAAGACTGTCGTCCGAGTCCACTTCATCAGCAGTTGAGGAGTGTGGTTCTCTCATGGACATAGTGCGACTTATTGGACTCCTGTTTTTCCACACCTTCTTGATTGACGGGAATATCCTACGTTCCCTTGCAGGAGCCTAGGGTCACATAAAAAAGCTATTATAACAAAACTAACGGTAACACGAATCTAACCAACTGACATGTATATGGGACTTTGGAGAAATTAGCTTGTCCAGGGTGAACTGTAACCTTTGAGATAATCAGCGCTAACAGCGTGAAATAATTCGTCTTTCCCGTGTTTTCCATTTTAACCCTTGAAAAAAGCCACACCCAGACCTCCCTCGGGGGGGGGAGGTACTCATCTATATGAGCTGTATAGATGAAATGACCCAAAGGCTATATTTTTGAGACGTTTTCGTCTGAAACGGGAAAAGATTTTGGGCTGCTAATAGTGTGTTCTTTCTTCTAGTCTAAGATTTGTATCAGTCTGGCTTGAAAATGAGTGGAACTTTTAATGGTCAGGCGTAAAATTGGGGCAATTTGGGGGAAATATTCCACGGGATATGAAGCCTACCTCCTCGCCTCCTGTGTCAAGTATCAAAGCGTTCTTCTCAATTAAATCATTGGCCAATGTACGCAATAAAGTAGAGCGCGTACGATTCTAAAACGTAATAACATAAGTTGTTAATGCCATCATCATCATCATCATCATCAACAACAACAACAACAAGCTTTATTACCAAATAGAAAAAGGAAAAGAAGTTAAACTTTACAACATAATATATTAATACAAAAATCATCATCATCATCATCAGCTGTTCAAGACAAATAGTGATTACAATTTCACTACCCTAACGGTACCGTACCTATACCCAAACCTCAGTTTTGTTTGAGGAAATAGAAACACTATTGGGACAAGGATAAGGTTGCCAATTTTATTTATGAAATATACCCAAAGCGAGGCCTTAGCTCTCCAAAGTCCAAACCCACATCGTCATCGTGGAGCCTGGGCAACAACGACTTTGGGCCAAAGGGCCAATTTAACGATGAAGCTGAAGCTGAAGGGACAATCCATAATATTACTCTAGTTACGGAAACGCCTAAGGCGCCCTATGCCCCCCCTCCCCCCCGTGAGAAGTGGATGAAGAAAGTATGTGAGGGCTTAGCGGACATTTCTGATATGTCTACTGAGCAAGGGACATATGTATAGCAAGAAACTACAGGTAAGTAATGGAGAGTGAGTTATGAAAGTTGCAGCAGTTTAAAATGGAGTGTCACAAAACCAGTACCATGACGTTAATACTCACTGCTAATTTGGCGAATTCTGCACTGTTGTAAGCTGCTAGCTGTGCATTGATAAGTTTTGTCAACAAAAATTTGCGAAGTTCAGGACCCTAAAAAACACAAAAACAAAAGCAAGATATAAATACCAACCATTACCAATAAGAAGTAAAACAGCAAATAAAGAAACTACTATAAACTGGATACAGTGTTACAACAATTTCACAACATGGGATGAAGTGTCATAGAAGAAACAACACTGTAAACAAACAAACCTTTCTGAAGACAGCAGGGTTTGGAAGTTTGGGTCCAAAATGCGGGACATCTTCACGAGCAGTCACAGAGACCTGAAATGTTATCAATAATTCATGATCAACAAAACACACAATTCTACAGTGTAGGTAACAAAAAAAAAACTACCAAATGAATTTTAAAAGTCAGTACCTCAATCAGCCAGCCATCCAGACATTTAGTCAGTCAGTCAGTGAGTGTCAGCCAGTCAGTCAGTACGTAAAATCTTTATTTAGAGAGGGTGGCTCGTAATAGCACTGCTAATAAACTAAAGACCCTCTACAAAACATTACAATAAATCTAGCTAGTTTAAATAAAATAGATAATCAATCACAAAGCTATATACAAAACTACTACAGAATAAAATACAAGTCAGTCAGTCAGTCAGTCAGTCAGTCAGTCAGCCAGCCAGCCAGCCAGCCAGCCAGCCAGCCAGCCAGCCAGCCAGCCAGCCAGCCAGCCAGCCAGCCAGCCAGCCAGCCAGCCAGCCAGCCAGCCAGCCAGCCAGCCAGCCAGCCAGCCAGCCAGCCAGCCAGCCAGCCAGCCAGCCAGCCAGCCAGCCAGCCAGCCAGCCAGCCAGCCAGCCAGCCAGCCAGCCAGCCAGCCAGCCAGCCAGCCAGCCAGCCAGCCAGCCAGCCAGCCAGCCAGCCAGCCAGCCAGCCAGCCAGCCAGCCAGCCAGCCAGCCAGCCAGCCAGCCAGCCAGCCAGCCAGCCAGCCAGCCAGCCAGCCAGCCAGCCAGCCAGCCAGCCAGCCAGCCAGCCAGCCAGCCAGCCAGCCAGCCAGCCAGCCAGCCAGCCAGCCAGCCAGCCAGCCAGCCAGCCAGCCAGCCAGCCAGCCAGCCAGCCAGCCAGCCAGCCAGCCAGCCAGCCAGCCAGCCAGCCAGCCAGCCAGCCAGCCAGCCAGCCAGCCAGCCAGCCAGCCAGCCAGCCAGCCAGCCAGCCAGCCAGCCAGCCAGCCAGCCAGCCAGCCAGCCAGCCAGCCAGCCAGCCAGCCAGCCAGCCAGCCAGCCAGCCAGCCAGCCAGCCAGCCAGCCAGCCAGCCAGCCAGCCAGCCAGCCAGCCAGCCAGCCAGCCAGCCAGCCAGCCAGCCAGCCAGCCAGCCAGCCAGCCAGCCAGCCAGCCAGCCAGCCAGCCAGCCAGCCAGCCAGCCAGCCAGCCAGCCAGCCAGCCAGCCAGCCAGCCAGCCAGCCAGCCAGCCAGCCAGCCAGCCAGCCAGCCAGCCAGCCAGCCAGCCAGCCAGCCAGCCAGCCAGCCAGCCAGCCAGCCAGCCAGCCAGCCAGCCAGCCAGACTGCAAAGGCAGCCTGTTATCAGCAAGCAAGTCAACCAGGAAGTCAGTTGTGTCATTGGATGTTTTTATCCATTGATTGTTTAACCCTTTAAGTCCCAATGGTGATCAGCATCAATTTTCTCCTCATCATAGCTGTGCATTATAACACACACAGGTCATGAGAATTTAGAAAGTGATCACCAGAGATGAATTGTCTCAATGTTTAAACAAGTTCTCCCAATTAGTAGTCAATGAAATGAAAGGAGACCAGTAAGGAGAATTTGTGTAAAGATGTAGCAGCTAAGAGGGTCAAGGAAGTGCCTGATATAGTAACTACTTTTATGACATAAACTGTACCTTGTACCGTGTGTTGCTTGTGTTTGGTTCTTCAACTTGAACTACTATGAAGACGTGTAAGAAGTGCGACCGGATAGACACTGGTGAAAAGGGCGTGTTTTCGTCCTAAAAGTAACCAACATTGTACTTCAGTGAGGTTTTAAAAAATCAGTATTTGATATGACACTAAGTAGAAAGATCTTAAGATGAGCCTCTTCTGATGCTCACCCAAAACATTACTTGTTCATTAGCTTGTAGAGCAAGTGTGTTCTGGGTTGGGGAGTGATGTAAGTATTCTTGTGTGTTAGGTGTCACCTTTTTTGCATGATTCATCTTTCAAGATTTTAAGCTAACCCCTCTCCCTTGCCTGCATTTTTTACTCTCCCTCCTACGTAAGTTCTGGCCCAGTATGGCAACTACATATAAACACATTAAGAACAGACATAATCTGCCTGCCTGAAGGCTTCTTGTCCACTTAACTAATATTTTTGATCTTATGGACACTCAGTAAGTTGATTTAACAAAGACAATGACATGTGACATAAGCATGTGACAGGCTAAGGAACAATCTGGACACGAGCTATTCTCAACTTCTGCCATACCATCTTCCTCACAACAGTATTCTTGTGATAACTGGTATTTTTTAAGGTGATCAAAGCACAACAGCATTCCTTTCCTTCTATGCATTATTAGAGCTTCATGACCTCATTAATGAATCTAACAAACGAAGGTAACACCACAACTTACTTGGAAAACTATTGCAACAATATCATTTCCAATGTGCCTCTTTCTCTGAACCTTTAAATTGCACAAAAGGAAATTGACAAACAAAACGTTATTTTATTACAAGTTACAGCACCATACAAGTTGGTGATGAGGAGAAAGAAGCTTGGTCATTGTATGCTGTCAAGAGCATCTGAGTTGTTTAAGGGAATTGAACCCATGACCATTGACCATGACCTTCTACACAATGCCTGGGTGCTGTAAACATGGGGCTACAGGATGACCCATGGGTGAGGTCAGTTACAAGGCTTGTGTGTCTGTATGGGGTTAGAGTTTATTTAGGAGTTAAGGAGTGTCAAATCCTGAACATTAAAGCGAGCACAACACACATACTGATCATGAAATCTTTCATGCTTCATGTTGCATCCTAAAAGTACCTGTGCATAATACTATTAAAATTAGAATGCAGAACATGTACATGTAACATTCTTCCTTGATCCTGATTGTCATAACACAATCAACTTTTTTTCTGTACCTGTTGATGGTCGCCACTACTGAACGGCAAAAGAGTGGAAACGTGAAACATAACCTCCCTGAAAAGAAAAAATTAGACCAACTTAAGAACAAAACCATTGCTTGGGGTAAGTCTGGTAATAATTACTAGATATTACCAATGGACACATTTAATGATTATGTTATTTGCCTGTCTTATAGAGGACGTTTCTTCTTACTTTGAATCAAAAACTGTATGAACGGATGTTTCTCCTGTTTGTCCATGCTTTACATCTAAGCCTCCATTAAACCTAAGAACAACAGAATCAAAGAAAATTAGTCACCAAAATGTGAATGAAATAATTATGACATCGTTTAGAACTATTTGAGCAAAGGGGTGTGGTAAAACAGTGGATCTTGATTTCATTATTTCGTTATGATGGGAAAAACCCATGGCCTCTTGTCAATAGAATGGAACCCTGTGAACTCAGAACGTTCTAAATGGAAGAGGAAGGGCAAATGTATACAAGCACACTATGTTCAAATTAATTAGTGCATTTGTTATTTACCAACACCTTTCCTGTTAAGACAGCCAAAGTACCAATTTGAAGCTTACCCTTTAAAGTTCTTGAGGTTGATCCTGTTACCCAGCAACTCAAGGAACTCATTCATGCCAGCACTGTGAGTTCGATTGCAGAAATACTCCTCCTCTGTTGTCTGTAATTAAACCAAGACCAGTCTTTTATTATAAAGACAAACCCAGATACTACCAAGCTAATTAAAAATTCCCTCAGTCTTGTTATATATGTACATTGTACTGAAGCTCATAGCCCATCATGCACTACACACCTCATTAAACAAAGCTCAGATGAAACTCAGTGTGTGACATAACTGCTTACCAATGTCTTGTTACATGTAGTTATGTTTTAGGAATTAAAAAAATATATATATTTGCTACTCAAATGCAGAATTTACAAGTCATTACCTGACCATGTTTCTGGTAAATAACTCCAAACTTGAAGGCATTGTGTTCACCCAAATTGTGTTCGTCATACTTGACTATCAGCTCTGAGGCCTACAGAAAGATTCATCCAATGAATGAAAGGAAAAATTCATTAAAGGTGAGTTACGTAGTACTAGATAATCTAGACAACACCAAATAAAAAACTACTTATTTTTGCTGTGATTCAGTTTTGATTTCAGTTTAATTTTTATTTTCCATTGTCTTTCTTTTGTTTTAGATTACCACAATCTATGATAAGTATCAGACAAAGGAAAACAAAAATTTGTACCAATCCTAACTGCTGATAATGGAAGTTTCCACTGACAAATGCTTTTAAACTTAAAGAGAGTAGTTATGCTGTTAAAAATCTCAATTTTCCAGCTTCTACTCTTTGACCCACATTTGCAACTGTTGTACAGTTAGAGACACAGCATTCAAGATGAAAAATTGCAAAGACATTACAACACAACAAGAAACAACCAATTAGAACCTGTCTCCACACTATAGCATTAATTTGACATGTGTAACTCTGAAAATGTTTTCATCAATATGATTTCTATTTATGCCCAGACACCACAACAACTCTGCACTTCAAACACAAATCATTTAACTTAAGAAATGCTGCCTTAGTGGCCTTGGTTGTACAGCTCAGAAAACTCAAGTGATCAGTTTAACTTTTATTTGAGAAGAGAAACTGCCTCTACATGTATGAGCTTTTGCCTTTAAAGCCTCCATACGTAATAAAAAAATAGTCATATCATTTAATGGGATGGTCAACTTTAAGCCCCAATAATGACAAACATCTTATTTCTCCTTACAATGTCACTACTTCATCAAACATACAGGTCATGCGAATGAAGAAAATGGTCACCAAAGATAAAATGTCTTGATGTTTACCAGTTAAAGCAAATTCTCCCAACTAGAACCATAAGAAATACATGGAAAAAAGTGAGGAGAATATGCATGCTGATATAGGGACCTAAAGGGGTTGTTGTAAAATGCTTAACTTGAAAAATTCGTTCTAGAAAGCCTTAGTAATGTTGAGATAGTATAAGTAAGTGTACATAAACATAAACCATTCATTACCTTGGGGTGAGCCAAGACCTGAAACTGTTCAACATTGTCTCCATCTTCTCCGAGAAGATACTAAAAACAAAGTTATATGAATTAATTCCTTTACGCAACATAGAGCAATTAGTAAATATGGAAACCGGTTATTGACTTGCCATTTGGAAAGTCCCATCTCAAACAGATAATTAATTCTGGTACCATTTTTTCACTTCCAGTAAGGTGACAAATTAAATTACCTACCAGTAAAACAATGGGTACATGGTACCTCTCATAATTACCGGTAAGTTGTTTTTAGGTGTTCATGACAGTTGCTTATGCTTGTTTATTATCAGGTACCTTTACTATTTCTCTTGGTCCAGGATTCTCTGATAAATTTTCTATTGGCAGTGAGTCTGCAATGGTCTTCTCTGTTGTTCTGTTTGTGTTACAAAAAGATAAATAAAAATAATAGTTAAAATTGTGGTTACAAAGTTATAGTCATCTAACTAACCTCTACCTCTTGGTATCCCAAACCTTCATCTTCTTTATAAATATTTATCCCATTTACACAACCACTCAAACATCAAAAGAAGGCAAAAAGTGACAAAGAGAAAGTCAAAATTATCTTTTAAACTGTTTTTGGTAACCATGTGCAAAGTTAGTTCACCTTCTATTGATGTCTTTTGTTCTTTTTTCTTTTTGTAGGCTATCATTATTTGATGCTACCCCATTAACATTACATGTAATTCAACCAACATTTTACATCCCAATAGTGATTACAAAAGTATTAACAGGGTTCCACATCAAAGAAAAGAGTTGATAAAGGAGTGACATGATTTTTTACAAAAACACTCTGTCAAACCTTTATACAGTAACCACTGAAGATGACAATATGTGCTCATTAGAAAGCCATGTAACTCTTTCACTGCTATTCCACTGTATTGCCATGCAGCCTTGAGTGTAAAAAATTTCATAGCTGTACACCTGGAAGCACTGCAGGCACATTTTTCAATTTTTAAATTCTGTTACCTTACTTAATTTATACTATCCAGTCAACAGGTCAGTGTACATCAAAGGAAATAATACCTTAGGATGACTCTAATAAAGCCTTGCGTGTCACAGCCATCCAATCTCTCAATCTCCTGCTTGACTGACAAGATAACTGGACCAAGCTTTTCATCATCAGAAATAAAATTCAGATGCTCCTAAAATACCACGAAGTCAATATTATATATTGAAAGAATGAAGATTTTGTAAATTTGCAATCAGGGAAATGACTCTGTCAGAATAGAACAGAAAAGATACTGGTACTTTCAATTATTTCAGTCAGGGTGATCACTTCAGGGGACCTTACCCATTAAACCCCTTTACTTCTTAGAAAAACAATATCCGTTAAAAAATATCCTTTCCCAGAGAAGCAGAGAAACTTGGCATCTAGTACAATGTATGCACAGACAATCTGGAGGACAAAGGCACAAAGAAGGCAGAAAAGATGGTAAAAATGGAGTCTGAGACTAACAGCTATGGAATGGGAAGAATGGAAGACCAATATCACAGCATTAAGTGGCCTACTGGCATGAAAAGATCATAGAATTCAGTGTTTAGCAACATGAGTGTATTAATACCTTTCCCATGAAATCCCTCCTGTAGCTCTGAATAACATCATTGGTTTCTATCTTGCAGTCGACTGACTTAAAGTCGGCGGCACTAGTTACACGGTGGTTACTTCCTTCCAGCCAGTATTCACCCCCAACTGGCAGGACAACTAACGGGTAAGGTCCCCCTGCTGCTAACACCTGTAAAAGGACAGTAAATACTTGTTCAGTTTGGGCAGCAGAGTTGTATCTAGTAGCAATACAGAGTCTAGGCAACCTAAATTAATGAAAGGAAGAAGAAGGAAATTTGTATCTGATTTTCCAGGTTTTATACTTTATATTAAAAAAATCAAGATGCTTGTTCTGAGAATTTTTTAGAATTTTTTAAATTTAAACTAATGAGCAGCACTCAGCGAACTTGTAGTCGTAAAACTTGTTTATTCTCCTACGCGTTTCATCTAACTATTGTAGACTTCTTCAGGGAGTTTTACAAACAAATGCTAAATGCCTGTATTTAAGCAATAATAGCGGCTATTTCGAGAAACATGGACCGCAAAGGTGCGGCCGGATTGACGAAAAAGGAACAGGCAAAGCTGTGAAATATGTACGCAAGGCGTGAGAGTTATATGGGGCTTTTTCGTCAATCCTCACCTCTTAATTTGTGAATCACCTCTTAATGGCAAGCATGTCAGTACCACAAAATAGATGAATTCATGTATTTAGTAAACAGACCCCTCCAGGACGCTCGCATATCAGAAGATAATACCCGAGGCTGAAAGATTTTCCAAAAAATGAAGAGTTGGCCAAGAAGCATATTATTTATTTTTTTATTAATTATCACAAAATTATGCACTTTTGTCATGTAAAAGAAGGAAAAAAGATATTGATGATCATGGCACTTGTTTGTTTGTTTTGTTGTGGACAAAATAAAATATTAGTTGGGGATATCAAATTGGACAGCAGGTATCTCTAAGTGATACCTGCCATCCAAGTTTGTACCATGTGATGTGTTTCTACCAATGAGTGGACTCAAAAATCAATCGGCCAGGTTATAAAGATACATAGCATATTCAATTTTCAAGCATTTGTAATTTAATGGTTACCTCTTTGACAGGGTCGAGGTCTCTCATCTTTACTTCCTCCTCTACTTCTATCTCAAGTTCTTCTTCTTCTTCTCTTGAATTATCACTCTGTATCACAGAAACCTAAGTTATGACACATGTTGAACTTATTGCTAAACCATGCTACATCGATGATTTATGTACTCCAAACTTACCCAAGAAGGTAAATACATGTGATGCACCTGTGATGATGATAATGATGATGGCAATGACAGTGACAATGAACGTGACTATAGCCACTGAAACATGATGAATCCATGATGATGATAATGATGATAGCAATGACTTTGACAATGAAGGTGACCATAGCAACATGAACATGATAACAATTTCCCCTGATAGTATTAGCATTGATGATGGTTATGTATTATTACTCTCTTTGGATGGAATCCTAATCACTAGCAAGGCTACCTTCTACTAATGTGTTAGCTACAGGTAGTCTTCTGAGCAGTTCACTGGTAACCTCAGATCACTTCTGTACAGTGTAAGGACACAATAACCTCTGAGGGGAACACAGCTTGGATCATTAATCTTCTGAATTCAAGTACAGCACTAGTCAAATAACTGTCCATGAATGGCTGTGCATAGTCTTGCATTGTCTTTACAAGAACTTTCAACATCTAACATCAGTGTGATCAAAGATGTACTGCAAACAAGTTAACTGACCTCTTCTGTATCCTGCTTATTGTCTATTGTTCCAATGACGACGGATGGTGCACACCAAGAATTCCTCTTCCTCAAAGAGATGGGCAGCTCAGCTCTCTGTGAGTCAATACGATTTGACTGAAAAGTGAAGTTAGAATATTAGCTTGTGTCTAGGGCAGAACCTTATCATCTATCTAGGTTACATTTGTAAAATGAAAATAAATTAGTAGATAAATAAATCACACCAATAGGTGCAGGACTTTCAACAAAATTTCAAGTAGGCAGCTGGTTTGAGTAGAGTAGCTGACTGAATCAACAGGGTTTGAAAGAAATCTTTCTTTAATTACTTCAATTTAGGGAAAATAGTAGCCGACTTCTTTGAGCAAATTTGCAAACGCTTTTCGTCAGTCGTCGGTGCTTATTGAAAGCACTGTAGGTGTCACTGGATTTAGCAGGAAAGTGCTAGTTGGAGACATCATAAGAGAAGAAGGCAACACTATGAACTGAAAATAAACATTTTAAAAATATTATCTGGTAAGAGGCTGACTGTTCAGCTATATATAAAGCGAGGTCTAGGATTTGAACACAGGGCTTCCGTGTTCAAATCCGTCTATTGATTGGAGAGGATACCCTTTACTACTTTGCCACACCACCTCCTCAAAATGTGTACAAGTAAAGGTTTATACAAGAAACATTATTCTTAAACTCATTAATACTTCATAAAGAAAAACAAGAGAAATCACTACTGTGACAGTGGCTTGGATGCCAGATCTTAATTAGCAAAAAAATCATGAACTTTTGCTTTGAATTTCTGCAAGAATTACCAGTATGAATAGTTTGAGAAGCCATATCAAAACTCAAAAGAGTGTTTCATCAGGTGTCCAAACACCTCAAAGTTGGTTAAAAAAACTCAACTGTGCCTTGTTTTTCCAACCCACTTCTCAGTGTTTAGACACCCTGATGAAACACTCTTTCTTCTGTTTGATACAATACATAAACACAGCCTATTTAACAGTAGTCTTCATGAAATCAAGGGGTTCAAAATTTAAGCATAACATTGTTTAACTCAGTTGATAGAATCCACATACAAATAATATCTTACCTGTGCTTTTCCAACAAAATCAAAAAATTCCTTTTGGTCTTTCTGTTAGTGAAAACAAAGCAAATGTATAATTAAAAAGTTGTCAGCAAAACTCCTGTGCTCAGACAGAACGTTGCTCGATCAAACTACCCTAAACTGGCAATAAATGCAAAATCTTTGAGACACTCTGAATGTCCTTTGATGCACTCCTTTTAATCTGCAAAAATTTATTTCTGACAATATCCTCCTCTGATAAACCCCTCCCATAGACAGGCCCTTCTGTTAACCATCTTGCCTACACACAAAAACTCTACCCTTTGAAGTTTCTGTAATTGGATGCCTCTCCTTTGCAAACACCAATATTGTCTCAAGGATGCCCACCTCTAAAAGCCTTGCCTGTACAGGTATTAAAACAATAACATATTCATACCATTGCCATTCCAGTCTCAATTGAAGGCATAGTCCCTGAAACAGGACTAAGTGCTGAAGAGCACACAGGCGTGGGCAGTGAGGTGTCTTTGGTCTCTCTATCATAGCCTTGCCCTGTGAAACAAACACACAAAGGTTGCAAGGTTAAAATAAAATTACCACAGTAAAGGTTAAAGGCTGATTTTCACATGATTACAAACAACTGCACACCATTGAAAACAACCTCAAAGAGATGTTTTCATATTATCACAAATGATACATGAGCAGAATTAACTAAATGTGAACTACTATGGAAAGAGTCTTCATTGCATTATTAATCAGTCAATTGCAGATGATTCCATAAATTGGATTCCATATGATTACACAATCACAACCGCAGTTGATTCGGACGACAGCACAAGATAGAAACGTGTTCTATCTTCTGTGATTGACTACAATCACAGCTGTAGAAATGTAGAAGATTCAAAAAGGCAGTTTCAACATAATTGCAGAACTTTGCAGAACATCGCACAATCTGTTCATGATATCATATTGGAAATTATCAATGGCATACCAAAAACATAACACAAACTGAGTGAAAATAACAGTAAAAGTAGAAAAATAGAAAAAATGACATATTTTGAAAAGTCAAGTCTTTCTTTTACCCTGTTTGTACCTCATGTATCCTGGGTTAATTTGACAATTGTATAGAAAAACTGAGTAAACATGTCGAAGCTAAGATCACACAGACTGAACAAGTATGGTGATCATGTACTAAAGTTTTTTAGCTTTGGATTTGAATTCTTTTTCAGGGTTATAACTTGGCGGTCGCATGGTCGCCCATGGCGATTAAAAAGTGTCCAGGGCCACTAAAAGTTGAGGTTTGATCGCCCGAAGGGCGACTACGATTTGAGAAATACGAACAGAAATTATAACAATAATAGTAAAAGAAAATGTTCTTTCCTTGGAGTACCTTTCTTTTCTTTCCTTTCTTTCCTCAACTCTAAGTTCATCAATTGTAGTAAAAGTATAGTTCTAAAGTGTAAAATTCAAAGCCGTTCGTGATCGAGGTTTTAGATCGCTCCGATTTGTAGACGCCATTTTGATTATCCAGACTTGCCCAAAGTTCTATGCGGTACGTTTGCAAACATGAATGTCGGCAAAATCACTCAACACTGCTCGATATTCAGCTGAATTCAAAGGCAATCGAAAGAAACTGAGAATCGTGATACTGTACAGTAGTTTATAGATGTTGACAAAATAAAGGAAAATAATGGTCCACTTTTTCTTTGGGATTTTAAGGACCAAGTCAGAACCTATAGGTGAAGAAAAGAGCAAGCAAGTACGAGACGAATGATTCCCAACACTGACCAAACAAAGTTTTTATGATTATAACAATTTTACCAATTTCTGGACAGTAATAAACATTGCCGTTATTTCCTCATTGGCAAATGTGAGCTTTCAAGACAAAGTTAAGATCCAGCACATTTCTTTTGGCGTTTCAGTCGAACATCCTCCTAAAAAACATGGGCCCAAACAGCCGTGAGGCATTTATTCGGGTGAAAATGGTTTGAAAATTTTTTGTGTGTTAGTAGAAGAAATTTATTTTGGCCAGGGCCACTAAGACTTCAGGGACACTGGCCCGAGTGGTGACCAAGCACTGAAGTTAATTTTTAGCCCTGCTTTTTTTATGCAGGAGAAGAAGCTTCTGGCACAAGGTACCCCCACCTCAGTTCAATAGCTCACCAGCAAGCAGACAGAATAATTAAATCAATATCACAGCTTTTAAGTCTGTAAGAATTCCATCATGGTCAACATACTATTCTAGAAAAGACAAAACAATTTTGATTTAAGATTAAGTCTCAGGTATCCATAAATTCTACATACCTATACATTTTTGACCAAGTCAAAAAAACCCCCATGCAATACTGCATGTTGGAATTGCACGCCCTATATTTTCACTGCCTTACTTTTTTCTTCATGTTGACATTGTTTTAATTTTTTTAGTCCTTATGTCAATAAACAGATTCATTGAACAAACAAGTTCCACATTCAGCTTATTCTCTCATAAAACATACAGCATCTATAGCTTCTACAATACATGATAAATTTAATTTTGATTCCGCTAGATAGAATACCCACTGACAGTTCAATAAATATGCATATATACTGGTATAACTGTATGTCATTCTGTCATTCTAATTACAATTGAGGTCACAATGGTTTTGAAAAGTTCTGCAGTTGTCACGTTCGAAGAGCGACTGACAACAAGCATTGGTTCATCACTGAAACTCCTCTGCGGAAGACCAGTGAAGATGAAAACTGAAATTTGATGCCTCGATCACACAAATTCAACATCATTCAACATTGTTGAATCCAATTTATGTTGCGCAAATGTTTGATGGCAATCAAACTTTGTTCAACAGTTCATTCAAGGTCATTTAATATCCCTTAGAATCATTTACAAACATCATTCTAAAGGGTATGCAAAGACGTTAAACTACCCGAATTCAACAATGTTAAATGGTGATGAATGTAAATGTTAAAGCCAATTGGCCTGGGTCTTAGGCATTGAATGAGTATTACGTTTTGAAAAAGACACTTCAGAACCCACGCTGTTGTCACCTACATGTCCGATTATTTGAAATCTTTGAACATAAATTCAAAGAATAATAAATTACCTCACGTAGGTGGCCTTTATTATTTTTTATGATCAGCTAAAGTCATCATTTAAAATAACTTGATGACTCAAAATTCGTGGTTAAGATTAAAAAAGACAAAGAATGGGTGTATTTCACGCATGGATTTGCCTGGACTAGCAAATAAATCAAAGATATCCGCAAAAACCCACAGCAGTCTCTGCCAACCACCAAACGTGACTAAGGTATAATATACACGTAGGAAATACATGTTTGTACTTAAGAATGTGGGATGAATGATATACGACGAGAATTGTTTTGTCCCACTTGAATTATTTTGTTTCTCCCAAAGGAGCGAGAATCACAAACATCAAAGCTTGGACAACAATAACAGAACTATAGTTATCACTTCAGAGAAAAACAGCTACGTTTTCGAAAAGTGAAGTAAGAAGATTAAAAACCTTTAAACCAAGATTTAACCACATTATAAAGCTGTAATATTGATGTAACGATGAAGGCATTAAACAGCAGATCTAATGATGCATGAATGAAGAAACAGAATTTGCAAATCAATAGATAAAAGACTCTATTGTGCTCCCAAATAGGAGCAATTAAGCTCTTTCCCGCTCCTTGCGAAGGGAATTAAATTCAAAGCAAAACACGACAACATTGATTAAAAGAGATCTACACACAATCCATTTCAAAGGTCATCACTCAAAATTTTACACCTAAATAAACGGATGAAATTTTTACATTGAAAAGTGTTTCACTTGATTTCAAAATACCTTTAGCGCTAAGAATATACTCAGTTACACTTGAGAAGTAAGACTTTCCGAACAGGTGGCTTTGAATGCCGCAACAAAACGCTCGCTCGCTCAACTTAGGACAAAAGGTTATGAGGAAATGTTATTTTTGATAACACTACCACTCGATTTTAGCCAAACAACTTATGAAACTGAAAGCAGAAATGGAAAGATCAACTTAGCAAACATTACAAACAACTTTTCACTTACCGTCAACTCGGGCAAAAAGGCTTTATAAAAATTTAAATAAGAAAGGTTCCGTAAAAATTCCAAGCTTTAGAAGTCACCGCGTAACGCCTCAGATAAAAGGTCACGAAATAGTTCCGTTCGGCTAATACAACATTTATGATGCCGTGGCAGTCCTTCGCATGTATTTCTGCTCGCCGCAAATTTGTAATCCAAATATTTATCTGCCAATCAACACTGGAATCAATAATATGACACAGAAATGTCTTAAGGCCCTCAAGGAAAGAAACGAAAGGCGGCGTAGATTGGTCTGGGTCCGTTAATTTCAAGTCGTCACCATCAGAGTCTAATATAGTAAATGACATCTACATAATTTTTTCCCATAAGCGAAAGAAACGAAACGATACATTCTCAAGTCGTTAGTAATTTCTTCAACCTCAATATATTCAGAGTTAAGGTTAACTACAAGCCTACTCCTAGAAACACGGAATTACTAACAGCTGACAATATTGACAGACTATTGTCTTGGAAAAACGTGCACATGAATTGTACGTTGACATCCGTCCGGCCGACTTGAATATTGAGAAATAACAATAGTAAGCTTAATTCAAGAATACCCACCTTAAATGTACACCTGGTAAAAAAGGGTTGAAAAGAAACCAAGGTCTCCGGCAAAACCTCGGGAGGAAAGCTGCGAGGTTCAGCTAAAATAATATTCTGGTCGAGAATTTGTCCCTAAATTTTAATAAATAGCCACTGACCTGTGCTGGGAGGGCACTGCGGGAGCACGATGGGCTCCTGACTTGCATGCCCAGAGGCTTGGTTCCAATTCCAATCCAGAGAGTATTTCCGTCCTCTTTTTCGCGAGACCATTCCACTATGATTGCTTCGCATAAGATCTGTTGAAAAAGACGTGTATTCGGCAAAGTAAGGAAGTACTTTGAATTCACGAAATTGGGCGCGGGAAAAAATGAGTGTGACAAAACAATCAGGCCGATATTTAAGTGAGTTTCTATTGGCAACGGTCTAAACAATACGTCAAAAAATTCAATTGTCTTACTTCATTATGTCAAATCTCCTGTAATAATTAAAACTCCACCTCGGCTACTTTTTTGATGGTCGCTTTCAAAGTTGCGAAGCATGATTTAACATAATACCTTGGTGTAATATTTGCCGTTGGTATTCACCTTATATGACCGCAAAGTGGAATTTTGCCATCGTGACAAATTTTCTGTTAACCTATGGAGACTCAATATTTTCAATATCCGTGAGAAAGAGCCCATGGCGCAACTCTACAGGAAATTTAAAGCAGGCAAGTCTACTAGAACCAAGCGAATATCAGTGCCAATTTTTATGAAAAACTATTTTTGCTCAATTCCTTTTAACGTGTCTAGAGGTGGGTGGTTGATATCTGTTTTGTTTTTATTGAGTATGAAGATAAAAACCATTACTTACGCACAAGGGTAATTTTGGGAAGTTGAATGCGGTTTTGGTGAGTGATTTCTAATTGCAGGTCAAATGAAAATATTTTTAGAATTATTTGCTTTAAATAGAAGTCTATTTTAGCAACATTTTGCACTCTAGTTTGTGATAAACGAATCGGTTCCCATCTCTGCGAAAGAGGTTCTTCAGGAATTAAAAAAAAGTCATTTATGATAAACATTTATCGAGTTTTCCCCGCACGCGACATCCTTCTAATATTTAGCCTATTGATAAAACTAACGAAAGAATTGTTGGTTTTAAAGAGCGAGTACTCAGGCTTCCATATCTTATATTGAAAACCATTGGGTACAGTATTTCAATACTTTCTTGAGTATAACATGCAAGAATGTTAACCTCTCCAGAAAGATAAATTGGGCGAATAAGTTGATTATGGGAAAGTGCAATAGAAACAGAAACTTTGAAATTGTTTGTTTTGTTCATTTCTTTTCTTGAATATGTTTTTTTTTTTTGACAGTTTTTTAGTGTTTTAATAATCGTGCGTGGATAAGTCACTCTACTGGATTCCGCCCTTCGCAATCAACTCAAAGTCGTTACTAATAGTTAATATTCGCTTAGATTTGATCAGTTCTCATCGATATAAGTTATATGATTCATCCACTTATTTTGATGCTCATTTTAACCTATTAAACCCACGAACCACACGCAATAGTTGAATAAATTATTCACTTTCCAGTTTAGTTTTCTGTCATCCTAACATGGTACACAAACAGAGACAGCACACCGACGCACGGCCATCCAGTTTTAGCGAAATGAATCAAATACAGCGGAATATTTCACTATTTTCCTGTTTTCACGGATAGTAATGACTGAATACTTACTTATTACCAACTTGGAGCCAAGTATTAGATGATAAGAAACTAAAGTAATTTGTATCAGTCAAACGAAGGAGGCAAATTATGGCGGCTACAGGCAACGACGTGAAGGTCCCTCGCGCCAGCTGTCTCTTTGGGCAAGACACTCTTCTCTACACTGGTTCTCTTTTTCCATCTCAAAGCGGTTGACGGTTCCTCGAGTCCTTAGTAAGGTTTTGAACTTACCGTAGGTGTGGTTTTTTCAGTTTTAGGGAAGGCTGGTTTACGAGAAAGGTAAATTGTGATTTGTTTTGGTAAGTGCAAGCGTCAATCTGTTTATCGTACTTTAGATCGGTCTTAGATATGTTGATGCCCAGATACTTATCATGGTCTACCGTATAGGTTATGGAAGAAGTCAGTACTAGGGAGTAGAGATTGGAAGTGTGAAATGCGCAAAACGTCGCATTTACCGATGTTGAATTGCATTTTCAATCTTTCAGACCATTGTACTTTCTCTCTACAATACACGTAGATCTTCTGCAACCGTTTAGATACGGCGGTGTATTTGTAGTCGGTTGCTTGTTTTTCGATATTTCAATGAAAAAGAAAATTTAGAACTTTTCTCCAGTTTTGAACTTACGTGCTGAAAGGACTGAAACAGTTAAACCCCCTAAGAAAGGTAAGTGTTGTTTCCAGTGTCATTCTATTGGCAAAGCACACTTACGATCCACAGAGCCAGGCCAAGCGCTCCAATGTGGGATTCAATCTGCCTTCCATATTGGAGAAGTGACTCCCCTGGAGTAGTCTACGTCGTCTTAGAAAAGTCTGCTGTAGATAATTGCTCTCTCCGAAGAAGGTGTCGATGAAACTTGGAACGGTGTCCACTTTGAGAGGTGAATGACCTCTGAAGTACTGTATGTGTGGAAGTATCCATCTTGGAGAGGGGTCTGTCTTATAGGGGTGCTCTCTTCGGGTAGGTGCTAACCTGAAGCGGTGCTCACTATGGACAGATGTTTGCTTAGTCTGGACAGATGCATTGTCACTTTATAGGGGTAACGTCCCTAAAGAGATGCTTTCTTTTTGGAAGTGAGGAATTTAGTATGAAACGTATTTAGCTCGTGGTGTTCTCTCAGTTATGCGAGTGTTGTAGTTGGTTCTTTAAGGGCATCGATAGAATTTCTCCAAGTCACTCGCTCCTTTGATTAGAGAGGGAGTGATAGTGAAGAACTAAAGAAAACAGGATGAATTTAAGGAGGCACACTTGCAGGTCTCTTAAAGAAGTCCGAACTTTGGTGGCGAAGGAACAGGTATGTTTTCTCTCATGTACGTGTCCCAAAATTTCTAAAGCATCCGTGATATACGTCAAGCTTTCAAAGTATCGATATACTGCTGAAATAGGAGTATTCTGTTGATCGACGTAAATACAGCAAAACTGACCTATCGTATACAGAACTGAGGTGAGTCATCTTGACTGGTTTCCTTTCTCTCGGCTTGAGAATGAGGCCGTCAAGTGTGTCTTCAGTGGCAAAGACAAACAAAATTGAAGAAGTGGATTGGATGAGTGGCCAAGGGGACGGTTCAGTTTGAAGTCCAAATGGTTGGGGTTAAAATCGACACTGTATCTGGAATGTTTTCCCGGCAGCCAGGGTGATAACACTGGACCACTCTAAATATATAATCAAGTAGTAAGTCTTCCATCGTCTGAGGATTGTATAAAATGTATGTGTAAGAGCAGAAAGTCCTGTCCAATTTGGAAATAGTTAGATGAGTCGTTTTGTTCGATTTGCGGTGCCTGCAGTTACCTACCATATACGGACCTGCCTACTTGATTGCTCTTTTGTTCGCTTTCAGTTGTCGCTTCTCATTCCTGCAAGGAGCCTTTTTATTCTTTTAAGGAACAAGCGTGATTTTTGACATTTTGAACATGAAATAGTATTTAATGCCTGCACTCAAGTTGAACAACGAGCTTGTCTATGTCATTGTTTGAAGGGTAATTTTGTTTTCCGAAAAGCCGTTAATCGGCTGAGCTGTCCAAACAGGTGATGGTTGTAGTTATAAATTTCAGGATCTCAGTTCCCATTCTTTTACTTTTATTTCACTCGCATATCATCTTATCGTACTTTATCAATGTGCTACCTTTGTTATCCAGAGTAGACTGGATCTGCCTCCACAGTTTTCTTTTCTAGCAAATCAGGTCGTAAAAATTCAGTCCTCAATATCAGAATGAGGCGCACATAATCAAACTTGGTAAGGAGCTGAATGTGATCTGATAAGTGATTTCCAATTGTGGGTCCAAATATATTTTTAAAGCTATTTACTCAAAATAGAAGTCTATTTGTACTCTGTTTAGTGACAAACGATGCGGTTACCATAGCTGTAAAAGAGGTCCTTGAGAAGTTAATGAAATAACGTGATAAACATTAACCAGGTTTTTTTTCCGCACACGCCATCTCTTTTAAAAGTTTGGTGTTTTCTACAACTAAGGAAAGAATTAAGGAGCGAGCTCATTAACTTCAATATCTTATATTGAATTGAATATCTTGTCTCTTTAAGCCAGGGACGTTGCTATGACACATTGTTTCTTCTCCCTTCATCTCCATCTAGGTGACACTTGTCACAAGACTTTTGTAAGCTTTTCCACGAAAAGGGGGTAGGTGTGTGTGTGTGGGTGTGTGTGTGTGTGCGTGTGTGTGTGTTGTGTGAGGGTTGTGTGTAGCTGTTTGTATCAGCCTTGATCTAAGCAGTGCTCACGTTATATTCATGCCATCCTAAGGGCCGATTTAGAAGGCACGATTTTTGTATGCGACTTTTGTAGCGCGCGCTGCTCGCGTCAATTCCAACATTTTTCGTGTTGTCTGCGACTGTCGTGAAGATGTTGTACGTCTGATTTAGACGAGACGATTCGTGGTACAGACATGGCGTGAGCAAGTTGCTTACTGCAGTCCAAAGGAAAAATCGCACCGTCTAAATCGGCCCGAAGGAGTCAAACGATCACTGAAGGAGAAAAATATGGCGCCAAGAGGTTTTGTTGTGGTGAATAACGCAAGCTAACAGACTGCATACAGATAGGCGTGCCAACACAGTAGCATAACAAGAAAGAGCGCGGCTGAAGCGGCCACAATCAAAGACGATCAAAGTGATGGACTTGAAAACCGAAGACCCTGCTGGGGGTTTAAATCCTCTTCTCAGACACCTGGATGGTTTTGTTTCCTGACAGACATGAGTTTTTACTCCTCGAGGGCGTCTTTGGCCACTTCATTGTTAACAGGCAGTGGATCGCTTCCCACTATTTGGAACCCTTAACAAATGGATTTTTAGTGCATTTTAAATTACAGTTGAATCTCTCTGTGTAACAATCCGTGAGAACTCGTTTAAATCAGTTTTTATTCGAACACTTGATTTTCAAACCTTTCCTGAGCAACCGTCTCCCGTAAATGGTAATCTTCCCCTACCTCAATCGTGTGTAGTCTCCTACATTGGCTAGCATTCACCTGATCTCGCTGTGTTCTTTTAAAAAAGAATAGACTTGCTTACAAGTCGAGCTCACAGAGCGCGAAGCGCGAGAGCTCGAGCGCGGAGCGCGAGAGCTCGTCATTTGCACCGGGGTCTACTACCACCAAACCGGAAACGAGAAGCGAACGACTTTTAGAAAGTCTGAAAAAAGAAGTGTTTCGAGTGATCACATCAATATAAAGCGATTAGCTAAATCACTTACACGTATGCAGTGCAGTTTTTCTCGATTGTAGTCTCAGTTATAGTTTCCGCTTCTCGCAAGCAAAAAGTTTTTTTAACTAAGACGCAACCTTCTTAATTTTTAGACAAGAAGTGATATTTTGTCTGCACCTCCTTCAAGTTGAGTTGTTGTAAGTCATCGTTTGATGAGTAAATCGGCTGTCCTACAAGAAGTACAAGTAATGTAGTCGTTATTCTTACACTCTTCCATTGATTTTCCCTATTTATTTTTCTTTTATTTTTACTCGTGTACTACTTATACGACCCACGCTTAGTTGTATTTTGTATTACCTTCGTTATTCCATATTGCCCATTTCCAGTCTCGACTAGACCGGATCTGTCTCACTCGTCTCACAAGTCAGGTCGCAAAGAATTCACTGTCTTTCCCGTGTTAAAATGATGGCATGGAAGATTGAAAACGTTCATGATCCAGACGTTGACGATCCACTCAGGTGGCGTGCAGCCGTGATAAAGCGCTTCATATAGCTAGTATTCTAGCCGGCTATTAATAAAGCGCGTCATACATCACGCGCCAAGCAGTGTAGCCATTGGACGCCCGTATACTGATCAAGCTCCCGAGAGGCTATATTTAACAACCACTTCTCGGTAAGAAGTCACACGTGACTTCGCGAGTGCATAGTTATTTGATTATGTAGACAACCCCTCCTTTGTGAGGAAGTTTATTTTCTTACAAATAAAAACATTTCGTCAAAAGAAGTCTTTATTTCCACCATTTACGTGAACGACTTATGAGAGGATATCAGCTTTTAGTCCCGAAAAATGGAACCAATCAGAAATGGCAATTGCTCATATCTCCGGTCTGTCTGTATAATAAATACAAATCGGAGACTTCGTTTCATCTAAAAGCGTTCCATGAGTTTTTCTTATTTTCAAACCAGAATGCAGGGTTGCATATTGTAAGCAATGCCCCTCTTCGATATAATGAGCTCTTCATTAAGCAACTCAACCGAGGCTGTATAATCCAGTTTGCCTGCATGAAATGTTCAAAGATTTTTGTTGTTCTTGTTATTGTTGAAACTATGGCTCATTACTCCTGTTTGACTAACAGCTGCTGGAATAAGAATTACTAGACTCTCTTCTGGGATTTCAAACAATCTCTCTTGAGTTGATCATTTTACTCAAATTGCTAGCGTGTAACGACATTTGAGGGTCTCTAGTAATTAGAAAGATTATGCCAAATATCAAGTCTTCCATTAGAGCAACACAGTCGCATGAAATCCCAAATGATTTACACGAAGTCCCGTGCAGTATAGAGACGAGATGGTTAAGTGGATATCGCGTTGAAAGTTCGATTGTCTCTCTCTACCCATGTGCATAAATGGATAGTGTCAAACCTTTAGAGAAACCTTTCAAAACACTGGAAGCGACCGTGGGATAAAGTAGCATTCTATTTAGTAAGTTGTAGTGTTAGTCATGTACAGATGCAGATGGGTGCCCTGTGCACCCGGTTCGACTGAGCTAATCGCCCTAGTCGGATATGGATAAAATGTTGTTGTTAGTCTGTCGCTAAGTGACCGATGAAAGACAAATATAAATCTTTCAAATCAGTTCCTAGATTTAACAATGATAACGCGCTATAATAAGCTACTGTCTAAAGTTCAAATAGACTAGAATAGGCGAGGCGGGAATAACAAATGTTTTCTACCCTTTATAGGCAATTTATGATCAGATAACAGAGATTCAGAGCTGTTTTTTTTGTTGTGTGCGCACATTGCTCTAGTACTAAGAGATATTCTGTCGTGTGGAACAAAAATTGAAATTAATTAACAATGACAAAAACTTCCGATCACTTGAAAGTACTCACTAATTATTTTCAAACAACCAATTCCTTGATGCTTGATTCAAAATTTTGCCTGCCTACGCACATTGTCAATCTAGAACTAAGATGGCCCGCCTCATACTGGTTAACTTTTGCTATCAAATTGATCTGAATATTAATACTATATCAAGAGATTAGAAGGAGATAAAGCGTATATAAAAGGACTCTTAAAGGTACTGAGTTCTGACTTATTTCCTAAATTGAGGTTCTGATCTGTTATTTTGCAAACACCAACAAAGTATTGGTCAATGTAGTGTTGGTAGGTTCCACTTTTCCCAGAAAGATCGACAACCAGTTTCTCTTAGGGATATCAATGCACTCTCCAGCGAAGAAGTAACGAGAAAAAAAAATCAATTAGAATTACTATTATTACATCGCTCAAGCGTTAACAGCTACACTTACGAAAACTGCTCCTAACAATCTCCCAGAATTCGTCTATTAAAATGGATGGTATCTAAAAACGCAAAACAAAAAATGTTGTGTGATGTATGCTTTTTTCTTCTTCTTTTTATAATTTAGTTTCTATGGCAAGAAGAGCTAGGTTTGTAATGACAGCACTCTCCCTCACGCTGGTGATGGATTCGAGTCTTGTTCGGGATCAGCTTAGACATTTTTTATGTAGTCCTATATAGCTATGCTCGTAACCTGAATGCAGTTAATAATCTAGTTCTCGGACCATTTCGAAGAATCGTGAGCGAGCCCACTACCATTTTTTTCTCGTTTTTTTCCCTCAAATTTAAAAAGTAAATCAAAGAGAACAAACAGGCTGCCGCCGAAATTTTATACTTGAAATGAATTAAGATGCAGACAACATGTAGTCTCTTTCTACCATTAGCAGGTCATATTTGCTTTGATCAAATTCCGTCTCTTGTATTTTGCTGTTTCGGCAGTTTTTGAACGTGTATTATATTGTCACAAAACGGCATTTCTAGCATTTCAGACACTTCAGGTATGGAAAAATCACTCGTGTCTAGATGGTGTTTTTTGTATTTCTCTCGTGTTCTCAAATGCCCGAAATATTTTATGCCAACGCAATACATGGTTTACCTATGATAAACTCCAGTTGCTATAGTGAGCAAAAATGTTTAGATATTACCCCGGGTCACTGATCTATTTTTGTAAAAATAGAACAAAGTAGAACAACAGGATAGAACGTAAAAAGTTTGGAAAATTTTAACCTTACCGAGGAACCGTTTTTGGGAAAGAGACTTCTCCCCTGCTGTAAAACGAACATGTTTGTCTTGGACATGATTGAGTAAAGGGTGATGTTTCTTCAGGAAGGGTTATTGGAATAAACTGATAACAATTCCAAACCTATATTTTTATTACAACAAAAAAAAACAAGAAACCCAGGTTTACACGGGCATATAACGTCACGTGACCCATTTTGACCAATCACCCGCAAGCGAAAATATTTAATGGATTATAATCAAGGACAGCTCGTGTCTGGGACAAGGGTAAGGGGGGTAACTCCGCCCAAGAGTTTACTTGTCAGCCGTTATCCTGTTCCAGGCTCTCACATATTAGGGACGACGAAAAAATTAGAAAGGGAACACGGGACGCGAGTAAGTTGTATAATCACAGTAAGAGAGAGTTAAAGACTCACTATTTTAGACTGGCATATAATTGTTAGACTACAGTGCACGATCAAATAAGACACTAGGAGACAGGGCTATTAAAACAGCTGCCCCCAAAATCTGGAACATTTTACCACCGGACGTTGGAATGCAGAACAATTATAATATTTTTAAGAGTCAGTTTAAGACTCACTATTTTAGACTTGCATATAATTTACAACTCTATATAGGTGTACATAAATTTTACTCTCTTTTTAATTAATTTTAATGAAACATGTACATTTCCTTTTGTTATAATTATATTTAATAGATCTGATGTCAATAAGTAAACTAGAGATTCATATGTATTGTTTTTAAGATAAATTGATGTAATTATTCGATATATTCATATATTTTTGGTTAGTTTTGGGTAGTTATAATCTATTGTATTGCGCATTTGATCATGTATTAGTATGTTAATTTGAGCAATATCAAGTAATAAATACTATTGTTTTACAGTAAGTCATGCCAGAACTTTAGCTGTGACAAGAATGTGAACTGAAACATGCATCAAAAGCTGTAGTGTTGTACTACGCCAGGTTCGAAAAACCACCAAAGACCACTCTCAAGATGTGGCCAAAAAGTGTGGAAACGTATAAATTTACCACTCTAATGCAGCGATATTAGTCCTAGGGGAAGAGGTGAAATAACATGACTAACCGTATAGTGAAAAAGACAGTCAATAGAGAGATTATGACAATACCTGAGCCTCTCTATCGTGCCGTCAGAATTATAATTTCTGCCTAGTTTGTTCCTTCGTCATTCAGTCGCCAGAAAATTACATCAGTTATGAGAAAAAAATTGATTCATTTCCAGTCATTAGCATGCTTAGCTCTAGTGAAGCGCAAGGATGGATGGGAAAATTCAAAAATCCAAGCCAGTGCTTCGCGTTTGTTCCCAAGTTCCTGCTCAGGCTTATAGCTCTCCTTTCTAGAAGAGATCAGAAGCTGTGGACAAAACAGGTGTTCTGTAAAAGTTTCAACGACGCGTCGATAAAAGATGGTAATAAACAATGTTCTTTTAAGACTGTGCGGTTTTGCTGACGCACGGCTATAGAAAACAAAGTCGTCAACTGACGTGTTTAGAGTAAAAAGGATTGACGCAGGCCAGTCCAGAAAAAGCAGTCGAGTCCCAAACACGTCATCTGTTCATTTTCACACATTTTTCACATTTTCACACACATCATCTGCACGTAAATAAAAATTTATAGGGACTTCACTAGTCACGAATTCTTTTCACGATTTTCCAGTCAAAGTAAGCACAAAAATGTTTCAAAGATAAAGCACTTAGTGACTGTATTAGGTAGAGCCGGACAGGAAACTGTTTGGTTCTTTGTCATGACGCACGGGCCTCCCTGCGCTTGGTCAAGAAACCCACGAGTCAAATATTAGCTGTCTAGCCCTCCCACTCAGTCAATAAGTGCATAGCATTGCATAATTTGAAAATATCCGAGTCTTGTGCTAATTAGCTACGCCGTTTGCGCCTTTACACCAAATCAGGTGATCGTGGTTTGACTACTAGCACAGACAGCGTTAGAAAAAGGTAAAGACAAGGAGTAAAATAATACTATCTATATCATACTATCGCCCATAACTGTGTAGAAATGTATTCAAAACTTGCATCGAGTGCTCAATAAAACTGCCCCTGCACTAACGTTTTAAGTCAAAAAACGCCGGCCATTTTTTACTAATAACTCGTATTTGGTCCAAAAAAAAAAAAAGAATATAGAAAAAGCTCGTTTTAACTGAACGATGACTTGCATATTTGTTATCCGTTTTCAGTTTTTTCTACTCATTGCAATACAATTTTTTTTATCAAGCGGAAAACACCAAGACGTCAGTGATGGCCTTTTGTCATTAAAAGCAAAGCACTTTAAAGAAATAAAAGCTCTGGAAAATCCATTTAGTCTGCCACGCCATAGCTCGAAGCAGGAACTCTAGACTTTTTAGAAGTGAACCAGGTAAATTTTCATTTAATTTTAAGGCGTTTGGAATCGATTTCGGACTCCAGTAAGAAAAGACGGAAGAAGTTCGTTTTTGTGTGTAAACAAACTGTGGTTTCCAAGAGTATTGAGTTACGTAACGGCTCTGTTCACCACGATCTCGGAGACGACTGTCCTGTGTCTTATTTGCTTAGCGGCTATAATCGGTAACGTGAGTTTATTCCTCATCCTTTACAAGAACAGAAATCTTCGCAGCATCAACAACATGTACATTCTAAACCTGGCCGCTGCAGATATCGTGGTTTCGCTACTAAGCATGCCAGTGACTGTGATGACGATTATCAAACAGCACTGGGTGTTCGGACACACAGCTTGCGTGGTGCTCGGTTTTTTCACCATTTTATCGTTTATAACGTCCGTCAGGTCTCTCGGAATGATCTCCATCAACCGATATTTTTACACAAGTCGTGAAGTGGAACGCTTACACCTACACATTCCCAACGAGCGGATCCGTTCGGATAGTTGTTTTTTAGATGTTACTACTATCATAAGTCTGGGAAACCGTGTTTTTTTTTTCGTAATAATAGAATGAATGTAGACTTAAGAATATTTAAATAATTAAAGAGAAACGGACGTTGGGCTAGTTTTTGCGTTTATATAAGTTGTTTGAGTTTATTTAAAAACTTGAGATTGGCAATTATACTTTCGTGTCAGAAATCATGCCAACATTACACCTATGTAAACGTTCTACTAATTAAATTATGAAAATCAAATTTTTAAATAGCTGTTCGTGCCAGGAAAAGCTCACGAATTACATCGTTCTAAAAGGCTAAGCGGAAGAAAGCACAAACATTTTTGCGGCTAAATGAGAAGGATTTCAAGAATCCTTCTGGTGATCATCAAAGAACAAACATCATTTGGGAAGTTCAGAATAACTTAAATCGTCAGATCAATGTCATAACAACGAATACATTCGACTGTTGGAACTACGAAATTAACCTGCCATGCACTACAGAAACCAAAAACACTTCAATAACGGTCGATTCTGGAGAGCTCAATAACGGGAAAGAGTCAGGACTTTTCTGGCAATGATGCATGGAATATTTAATTTTTTATTAAATACGCTCGTACGGGGAAAATCCTGACTGGCCGATAATTCCGAGCAACATATATATGTGCTCAAAGTAAACCGCATAAAACAAAAAACTGAAAGCTGTAAATAAAGCCTTGAACTCTGTAAGATGTGGATGATTTTTTGATAGTTTATGACTTAAACCCGTACCAAATGAAAACGTACCCAATCGCCTTTCGTGGACTTTATAAATTGTGACCAATTATCTCCCCCAGTCAACTTATGCATAAAGAAATGTTTGCACTTGTAGATCAGAAACATCAACACACAAAAGCCAAATGGAAAAGCTAGAAAAGCTGGACTGGACTCTGGACTGGACTTTGAACTGGACTCTGGACTGACTTTGATTGACTTGTAAAAATGTGAAATGGACCTAATATTTAACTAACCAACTAATAATTAAAAATAAAGTTAAATTTTAAATCACTTAAAATCAAACCAAACAAGTTACGGATGGACCATTATATTTTTTCGGGACGGAGGAGGTGGGGGGGGGATTTTTTTCTGCATGAATTTTTTTTCGTGACTGAAAGCTTTGTATTAATTTCCTTTAGTTTGCAATAAGCGTTTTGCTTTGTGCCGCTTTGCACGATTTTTTTTTCGAAATTTCGCGCGCGCTTTTCTAACACAACTGTAACTGATGGGCTTTGAACTTTTGAGGTCTCCATGAATCAATCTCCAGCCTTGTCTTCATTTCGTTAGAGAAAAAACATGACTGTTTTTAAAGACCAAGTTAATCCTAAGAAAGTCGTCGTGGGCCTGAACAAATAATGTCTCTCTATGTGTCGGTGGGGTGAAAGATGAGTAGTGGGGTGCCTGCTTATTAACACATTCAGTGAGTGGATGAAAATACACGTTGGCCTCCTTGGTCAATTTCGTTTTCCCATCCTGCATGCCACGTTTTTTCTCTAACGAAACGAAGACAAGGCTGGAGATTGATTCATGAAGACCTCAAGAGTTCAAAGCCTATCAGTTACAGTTACAGTTACAGTTGTGGAATTTCGAGTAATAAAAATCATGGATAGCGGCACAAAGGAGAAAAAGTCTACTCCAGAGTCCATTCCAAAGTCTAGTCCAGAGTCCAGTCTCTCTTTTCCATTTGGCCACACAAAGACTTCTTTGCAACCTTTTCAACAGCAAGCAAACTTAAGGCTGGTTCACACTTGTGACATAAGCATAAGCATAAACATAAGCATAAGCATAAGCATAAGAAAAAGGAAACTGTTCCTTTTTCTTATGCTTATGCTTATGCTTATGTCGCGTGATCGCAAGTGTGAACCGGGACAACATAAGTATAAGCATAAGCATAACGAAACAGCAGTATTTGATGTCAGCAGAAATTCAAGCGAAAACAGTTCCCAATCCTGCTCTGATTAGCTGTTTCAAACTGGCGTCTTCTTCTTTAAACACGCTGTATTATAATGAGAAACTGGCTGAGGCCGGCCGTATTTACTACCTGAACTACCTGAAATAAATTTCTCGGTCCACCAGTCGCATTTCAAGCACAAGATTGTGATAATCTTCTTGTTGTTTTCTCTTCGCGAAGATTTCTCTTACCCAACAGGACCGCCATCTTTTTTCAGGTTGTCTTTCTTTCCCCCGTCGACGATTACGTTGCAGTAACATCAAAAGGAGCGCTTCTTCGTTTCCTTCTTCGTCCACCATTTTGAAATTACAACTCGTCTCATTCCCCCAGGATTATAAATCTGAAGCCCAATGCGTCTGCGTATCTCGCTTTCTTATGCTTATGTCATAAGTGTGAACATTCTTATGCTCATGCTTATGTTTATGCTTATGCTTATGTCACAAGTGTGAACCAGCCTTTAACATCCAATTTCTTTCCTCGTCCAGCTGTTCCTAAGCCGCTGGCGAACGCCAACCTAGACTGAAGACCAACGAGTCCTAACACGCACCTGAGTAAACTTTTCCTTCCGATTCCTTCCTCCGTTGTCTTTGCAAATCAAAATCTACGGTATTTTCGAGGATCCAAACGCTCCGATTAATTCTTCATCCATAGAGATAGCGCAAACTTGCCCATTTACACACTTGCCTATTTACACACTATTTACACAAGGATTCTACTTTGAATGGCTTTGTGGGCTTGTTGCCAAAAAATTAACACAACGCCAATACGCCACACGACACCAGGAAAGCCCCAATAGTTCTCAATTACTATAGCAACTGGGAAATCGTATTGTTTTGTTTACTGGCCTTCAAATGTCTGCTACATGTATTTCATGATCACAGTTTGCTTTCCGGACCTCTTTCAGTGATGGCTTTTTCGTATTACAACATTTTGACCTTTACAAGGGACGCAAAAAGAAAAGTTTCTCTATCAAGAGGCAACCATCATCAGTATCCTAAAAATGTAATATCAGATGAAACACTAAAGAAGAACAATCTAGACACTGAACAGAGTCTGCAACACGAAGACTGAAATGCTACAAATGAAAATGCCAAATGAGAACAATCCAAACATGGTTCGGGAACTAGACTCCAAACAAGTTAAGAGGCCAAAGGTAAATGGGCGAAACGAGTCCAAATCGAGACTGCACAGGCTTCAAGTGACAGCGGAAGAAACTAGGATCACAAACACGTTCATTTTGGTGGTCGCCCTGTTCATAATTTGTTGGGCACCATTCGCTGTGACAATGTTTTTTGATGTGTACTAACCAAGACCGTTGCCTCGCGCGGTAGATATAATATCGCTGCTGCTTGGTTATCTAAACAGTATGTGTAATCTTATATTGTATGGAGTGCGCAATCCTGCTTTTAAACTGGCATTACTGAAACTGTACTCTAGATTTATACCCGAACGGTTTCGATCTACAAATGTGACACGACCTGGAAATTCTCCGCAAATGAACAGACCGCAACTTATAGCAACTTGAAAGACGGCAAATAACTAGTCGAACTGAAAAAGCAAAACGCCTTTGATACGAAACTGGGCCACGTAGATGTTTTTGCATGAATATCAAAGAGAATTATTTTTATTTATACAAGTGCTAAAACTAAAACAAGACGTTAGATGGCTAAAAATTTTAGGGCATCATTTTAAACATTCTCGTCCCCAGAGCCCACGATCCTTTTGGTCTGCGCCAAGGATCGAGACCTCTGGCAGGGACCGAAGCAGGAAGTCCGCGAATCACGGACTTCCGGCTTTTGTGCGCAGCCTCAGAAATTTGAACAATAACGGTTACTATCGGTTACAAAAATGGGCAGCTATTGCGCTTGCGCGTTACCTGGCCCCTGCCAGAGGTCTCGATCCTTGGCGCAGACCAAAAGGATCGTGGGCTCTGGGGACGAGAATGCATTTTAAAGTGATATTTTACTGCATTTTTACTTTTCTGAATATGTATTCCATCCGTTGTAATAAAGGTAAGTAATTTGCATGTTATATCTCTGATTATTGAGTTATTTGGGCCAAATAAATCCCGAGAATCCCGGAGTAACTAGAAGGGAAAATTGAAGGTAATCTCTATTTACTAGTCTTTTGGAACGAGATTTCAGCGCAGTTTAGTTACTCCTGATTACGTAAAAAGGTAGCGGAGCTCGCGGAGCACCATGGGTAAGCAAATTTGGTAACCTGTTGATCCGAAAAATTTTGGTTCTGACGTCAGTGGGTTCGTCAACGTACGTCCATCCGTCCGTCCGTCCGTCCGTCCGTACAGACTCTGGGGGAGGGTGAGGGGAGTCCCAAGACAACCCGACCGGGGGAAGCTGAAGTAAACAGTATGGCGGCTGGTTCCTCCTACGCTCGGTTCTCAATGCGATATTAAATTGTAAAACATTCTTTGGAATGAAGACTTGTAACAGTTCATCATGAAAAGTAGAAGGATTGCTTCAATCTCGATGGCGCATATAGAAGATATTGGAGAGCTTGAAGGCAAGAAATCCTTGTTCGAGAACATACTTGTTTTTTTCAAAGCTGAGGAGATCTGGAAAGAACCCGGCGACTTTCGTTTAGGTTTTCAAGTCCTTCTTTCAGTTCAGCAGTAAAGTAAGGGGCTGTTTACATGGAGGAAGGAATATCCTAGCACTAGGAAGATCCTAGGAAACGAAACAAATTTTCGTTTGGTTTACATGCAAAAATTTCGGTCGGGCCTTTTGCTGGAAATCAAATAAAACTGTCGGTCTTTAGCAGCTGAACGCCTGGCTGCCACCATATTTGTTTTTCTGTCCCCAGTACTAGGATCTTCCTATCTCTCAGCTAGGAAGATCCTAGTGTTAGGAAGATCCTAGTGCTAGAAAGATCCTAGCGCTAGAAAGATCCTAGCGCTAGGGCCAAGTACAACATTTTGCATGTAAACTGAATACAGAAAACATATGGCGCTAGGATGATTCGCCTACTAGGATCTTCCTAGCGCTAGGATCTTCCTAGCTCCATGTAAACAGCCCCTAAATTACAGATTTGATTGTGGATTTACATTGTAAAAATTGTTTAATTGAGCGACTTTACATGTTTAGTAAATTACGGTAATTTTCTTGAAATGTTTTAAAAACTTGTTTAAAATATCTGTGAAATTACCTTGTAGTTCCAGTTTGCCAGCTTGCGAGTAGCTTCAGTCGAGGGGAAAATTGAACGCGGTTTGCTTTCCTAGGCAAACAAGTGCTTCGTATGTGAATGACATTTCATGTTTTTGAAGGTTTTTTGTCCCTTTTTCTAGGAATTTTCATTAGTGCGAAATTTTCAATTTTAAGAGCAATTCTAAAGTATTTTATTCGAAAAGTGGAAATCGTGACTATTCTAGACCGAGTCTGTGTTGTTTTTTCAATGTAGGTTGTTTTTCTTCGGCAACGCATATCGGGTTGTATTGACTAATTCGTAATTTAGTATTCAACGCCTGAAGAGTCGCTCTGTCGTCATTTTTAAGTTTATAGTCTTAGTGTAAAGCTCCTTATGTTTTATGTTCAGTTACAAGTGTATTATTTTATCTTCCTTAAATTGTTATACATTAGTTCCTTCATTTGAAGTGAATGACATTTCTGTCCCAATTTAGCGACGACACATAGAATCGCCGTCTCAGTGCGTGAGTTCAGTTTGGCATGTTTTCGTGTTCGTTTTGTTTTTCACCGCTAAGCCATTTCAGTGCGTCTTTAGTTACAGATCAAAATGAAATCTTTATTTAAGTAACTATAAATAAGCAAAGCATTTCTCGGTTTAAGTCTATTTTGTCTAAAATGAGACTCTAAAAGCTTCCTAAAATTAGTTCAGGGTGTGTTCTTGAAAGCGCCCGCCTAATACTTCGCGGTTGAAAAACTTGTGCCACTTTCTCTTGATAATGTGCTTGAAAGTTTCCGAAAACATTTTTTGGGTAATTTTTGTCAGTAAACGGTTTGATGCCGGGAAAATATTATTTATTTTTGCCAGATAGATTTCGAGAAATGTTTCATGGTTAACAGAACTAAACAGCCAGAGGGATGTATTGGAATCAGTGAGAAATGCGTATTTGTATGGAAAAGTCTGTCGAGTCGCTACCGGTAGCAACCATAAGTGGGTTTTTTTTTAGCAATTGTAGTTTTACAAGTACTCTTCTTGAACTTGATAAGCTAGCTTTCGAAAGAATGTTACAAGAAGAGCTGTCGGTGAAAGTCGTGCTGAAGTCTTCTCTTTCAAGAAAAATAAGCCAACCGTGTAACAGTTTCGCCAGCGGTCCGCATGTTTTCCCTTGCTGTTTTTCACCTCTTGGGGAATAAGTAACTGCACAAATAAAATTTATTGTATTTTACGGGCCAATAAGCATGAAAGAGAGATGTCAAGCTCCGCTGTTAGGCTTGGCTAAATCTATATATTACAACTTATTCGGGGAAATCGTGAGTTCAAACGTGCGAAACAATAATTAGTCCATGATTTTTGCTTGGACTAAGTACGTGATCTTTTTTGGGAATGGGATTTAAGAGCCGTTGTCAGTAACTTTCGAGAATCCGGCGACAGAGCCGAAAATTCGAATTTCTTTTTATTTGCCCAAAAGAACCCTTTTGGTGAACTATTTTCAAAAATAATATTTAAAAGTTCCAGCCAGTTTTTATTTTGGCAAAAAACGGAAAGTTCGAAATTGGCCTAAACGGGCCTTCGGACCCGATGTAAATTATGCAAATTCGTACATTTTCAAAACGCTCGTACAAGACAACGAAAACTTGCCTGGAATTAATCTTTTCACAGTTTGTTAGACGTCTTTTGAAGTTGCTTTTAAACTAAACTTTTCATCGATCTAAACGTTCTTTGCTTCATATCCACGCACGTAAAGAGTACAGTATTCTCTATTTCGTTGATACACTGAATTTTACCAATTTTTAGAAGACCATATCATCGGGGGTATACGAATATCTAGGCAATAAAAGGGCTCGTTTGAATCGGAAATGCTTGTTGTTTATCATATAAAAATATTTAGTTTGGCCCGTGAAAAGCAAGCGCGCAAAATGAAAACATGTGGAGTGCATTTTGACAGATTTCGCCATTTCTTTATTGTACTTCTATTTCAAGTCAAATATGCTATTCAGACAAAACGGTCGACGTTTCTGGTCTGTACCATACTGCTTTTATATATATTGAACGTAAGCTAAAAGATTTCCTTAGCCAAAGCGATGTTTTAACTTTATTTTACGCGTTTCAAATAAAAGAACAATTAGACGATGAAAGATCCCTGTCGACAATGTGATGTTTTGATGACCCGATGTTAACCTGTCGCGCCGCTCGCGCGTATATTTCGCTTTTCAAACTTTTCCAAACTACCTTACTGCCGTCACTTTAGGGCAAATATTAAAATTTTAAATGTTAAAGTACGTGAATTCGAGTAAAAAGAAACCTTGAATGAATATGCCATTAAGTCACGTTTCGATAAAGGAATTCAGAGGGATAGATGTTATCAGAGAACTCCCCATGCAAATGAAAACGTCTGCGCGATGCTTTTGTGTTTCTATATAAACCTTAACCGCTGGCACGTAAATAGCATGTTTTTGCAGTCCACCTGCTACAACACATTTGCCAATGAAGCTTGGCTTTGATATTTGTTTGTTAAAATTTTTGAAAATATAATGCAATCAGGCCATTCACACTGACTTGCTGGCGAACTCATTCCGCGATCGGAACAGACACTCTAAAACCAGACTTAGAAAATCATTCCACTGTTCAGACATACAGTGATTTACTTACTTGCAATGTTTGAATCATTTTCTGGTCCCTCAGAAAGCAATCCTTAGCTGAAATTTCGTACAATGGTAACATCGGACAAAAATGATCAATACCGGCCAAAAGCGAGTTGCATGTTGCGTGACAACTGAAATGTGATACAGTAGCGCGGGAGGGAAATGGCCAGGAAATGACTCAGACTGTCAATATTTGCTTTTCATGTGACAGCTTTTCTTTCTTTCGTTCGTTCCTTCTTTAATGAAAAAACCTTTCAGGTTATACTCGATGAATTAAAACAAGAATCACGATAGTTTCATTATTTATTCATGATGTTAAGTCAAAAAAAGTCTATCCTGTGCGAATTTTGGGGATACTTTTTATGGGGCCAGTAATTCGGAAGGTGCGGTGTTATAAAATAAAGCCTTGTCAGTCAAACTGAACGAACTAATCGGAAAATCAACAAAACACAGCAGTTTCGAAACTTCCAGACCGGATTTCGCAATACCTTTTGAAAGTAACATTTTGTTCGGAGAGCGTGTAGTATGTAAACTCACAATGGCAACTTGCAGTTTTTCGTCCCTATTTCACCTCACTTCCCCGTGCGGAGCGAGCTCAAAAGATCCACAAGATTTTCAATGTGTTACGCTTAGAGAATGCAATAAGGACGTTCACCCACACCTGAAGTCATTAAAAATTGGTCCGGATGAAGCAATTTCTGACGAAATGGCGTTATTACTGGCAAGGGCAGGTACGGTTTCTCGTTTGACTGTTAAAAAATTGAATTAATTGGTTTGTACTAATTGGTTATTATTTCCAGGGATATTTACTGCTGAAAGTTCACACTCGGAGATGACTATATGCCCTCACCACCGTGAAAAGTATGGCCTTCGCTGGAGAAGTGGAAAGGTGCGATGCTCCGTCCCCACTGAAGTGGCAGGGCATAAATCGCCAACAACGAAGGGAGATCGCGGAATGAACAGTGCAGAATCGTCGTTCATTTCAATCACAGTGGGCGAACTTCATCCTGTGGGAACTCGTAAGTTACATCTTAAAGTCAATGCCGTGAGAACGGCAAACTGATACTCAATGTCCTTCGAGGTATGACTGAAGGTGCTTCATTGAAATATGACTACATTTTGGTAGTAAAGGAGACTATGACGTTGTTAGTTTTGGAAAAGAAGAAGAGCGAACCTGTACGTTAGTTAAAGAGGAACGGATACTAGGAAAGCTCTAACAACGGGAGGAAGGGTTGGGGAGGAAAGGAAGATCCTGGCGCGCGAGCGTGGAGGGAGTGCGAACGCGACAAGATGGCGGGAAGAATTTTCCCGCCTCTCCCCAGGTCTCTGTATCAAACGATAAACAAACCAACGCCCTCAAATAAACCGGCGTTTCCCGACGATCCATCATACATACATACATAAACTTTATTTAAACATTCTTTATTTAAACATTCGGATTTTTAGAGTAGCAATTGCTGCTATGATCTCCGAATGAATCATAGATCGCCGTTGCGAAACGGCCGAGTTCCGTCGTGAAGAAATTGGCTAAATAAGTTTAAAAAGACTGTTTTGAATCTCTCTTTTTTACTATGTATAAGGCTAATTGAATTGCACAATAATTTCGTTTTTTTTTTTGTCGTTGCTTTTTAGCAATTTGCAAGCGATGTAGAGATCATTTGCAGGAGCTAGTAAAACACAGTCTTTCAGCGGACGTCTCTGCTACACTGTCTCCTGAAGAGGAAAAAGAGAGCTCAAAAAGCAGTGACGAAGCAACACAGGTGGGTTCCGTAAACAGAAAGCCGGACAAAAAGTCAGGTTAATAAGGTTTCCCCTTTAGATAATATTTTGTACCATTGTAAGGTTTTCTGTCTAGCTAGGTGCGTACATTTTCGATTGCTAAGAAGTTCTTCAGGAACCTGAAAAATTCTTGGTGTGGACCATGCACGCACTCCCTTGGCCGTGGTATTTCCGATACTATTTTAGGGGTGTTTCAGATTTCTGCGGTAAATGTTGATCGTTGCGCCAAAAGTCTAAACTACCAAGACGGTATAATATGAGGATAAATTTGAGGCTTGCATAAGACAAAAGAAAATCAAAATTTACGTACCCCCTCTGTATTTACGTTTGCTAAACTGACCCGCCAATTTTTCCATATCTTTAATACGTCGTCTACAACAAATTAGCTCTATTTTGAATACCAGTAACGATCGAGTCACTTACGAGCTACGTGGCTGCATGGCTGATAGCTCGCTTCCTGTATGTAAATTTACGTTTACGTTTTTGATTTCTCACAGGAGAGTGACAAAAGTACAGCATCAGGAGGATTAGCTGGTAAAATGGAACGTCTTCAGATTCACGAAGAAAGTTTCGTCCCATCCCCTGAGACAATGAGCACGGCATCTTCCTCTTTGGAAAATGGAATGACTGGTTTTGAGCTTCAACGGTCCAAACTCAATGCTTTTCTTGAGGAATGCCAAATCCAAGCACTTGGAAAACCTTGGCTAGAGTGGGCCGAAGCTAGCGAAAGAACGCGCCAAAGATACGTGCACAGAGCATCGGAGATAATTTCATCCGTTCTCAAAGTGGTTTATCCCGATGACCCTGGTTCTCTGTGGACTGAACTACAGGCTTCCACAACAATTAGTAAAATGTTGGGTGACGAGGCAGTTTGCCATCCATCTGATAGAAGTTATCTTGAGGCTTTGGCAGAAGCATACAAGAACGCGAAAGCATGGGACACGCGAAGGCAGGTTTTGTCTATTATGGCAGGTATCGCAAGCTACAAAGCAATATCAGTCCACATTCTCGGGCTAACGCCATATCGTTACACCATGGCCAACTTGCATCGTCTCCAACATGGTAGAGCAGTTCCTGTACCAAGTAAAGACGCCCCGAGGTTACGAGTTGATAGGCGGCAGTTAGACCACTTTTTGAGTTTCATTACAAGTCCTCATTTGGTGCAGGACCTTCCGTTTGGTGAAAAGAATCTTATGCTGTCAAATGGTCAGAGCATTGCGGTTCCTAACGTAATACGGACCTTGATTCCACAGCGAATCGTTAGGCAATACAAGCAGTACTGTTCGGACACTAGTTTCACACCATTCAGTGAGAGCACAATGACGAGGATTCTTTCAGAGTGCAGCGCCTCCGTACGCAAGTCCCTTCAAGGCCTCGACTACTTTGCTGCAGAGGGAGCACGCGCTTTCGACGACTTGTCTACTGTTCTAAAAGAAGCTTTGGAAAAGGGAACAAGCAAGGAGAGAGTAAAGGGCCTACAGGAGGCGCTAAAGGCCGGAAAGCTATATCTTAAGAGCGACTTTAAGGTAACATTTTTTTTCTTGCAAGGTAAACCCAGGGTTGGATCCAGAATTTTTTGAAGGGGGTGGGCTACGCTGAAAAAGAACAGCAATTTTTATACTTATTTATTGTGCCTTATTTATTTTCCAAGTTAGTTTGTTAATTAATTTATTTTTTGAAGGATTTTGGGTGGTGGCTAGGCACTCAATCCACTCCCCCTAAATCGTGTTTACTTTGCCGTTTTTTATACTAATACATGCAAATCTCTGAGTGAAAACTGCCGAAAACGTAAATGCTTTCTTGCATTCTTTTTTATATTGCGCTTTTACTTAACGCGCTTTTGTAGTATTAAAGGTAAAAAAAATCTACGCAAACTGAGAGGCGCTTCTAAATAAGACGAGCACTGTTAACTTTTGTCCGTCCACGCACAGATTTCAGACTACACGTTTTTTTTCAACTTTTGCCTAGTCCGAGTTCGACTTAAGTTGAAGCCGCCAGGATTTTTAGAACAGTTAAGATGTTAACTTAAAGGTCTTCCTGAACTGGAGGCTCATGCGTGTACTGCATTTGTGTGCTCAAAAGACTCGGCCTCGAAATTTAGTCTCTCACCTTTTATTAAAACTACAATTTCCCTCCATTGTGTGCATTGCGTGCTTTACGTGATTTGTTTATCTAGGCTGGGAAGATTTAAAAAGTATAGTTCTGAGCATAGGCTTTCAAAGGTCAAAGCTCGTACAGCACAAGACAACGTCGCGTACAATATTTGCTAAAACCGTTTTGTTAACATTTGTCAACCAGGTTCACATCACTGATAGCTCTCCTGTTGCAGAGCATTGCAGCACTTATTCACTGAGTGATCCGTCAGACGCAGACCATAGGCAGTTATGTGCTCACATTCATGACCAAAAATGTGACCAATGCACAGGTTTATCATCTGCACTGAGCGATATCGAGAAGCTGTTACGAGAGATTCCATTCCGCAGCGAAGACGATCGAGACGAGGCTTTCTACCTCTACCAAAGTGCTTCCCTGGCTATCCAGGCATGGAGGTGCCACCAATTAAGAACGGTTAGGCAAGATCAGGCACGCCTTGACGCCCTGGACCTCCTTGATGAGCGTACCGTGCTGTTGGTGAATGATTGGGCCATGAAATTCATCCCACAAAGGTACCGAGAATCCCAGGCTGACTGGTTCGGAAAAAGGGGAATTTCATGGCACATATCTGTTGCGTACCGTAAAATTAACGGACGGCTTCAGTCGCAGGGTTTCATCAATACCATCCAGTCTTGTAGTCAGGGAAGCGCAGCTGTAGTTGTCATCTTGCAGCACGTAATTCAGACGCTAAAGACCGAGCATTTAGAGATAGAGAGAGTCTTCCTGCGTCAAGACAATGCTGGGTGCTACCATTCAGCAAGCACAGTTTTAGCATGTTCCATCATTGAAACTTCAACGGGAGTTAAAGTAGAACGCCTGGACTTCAGCGACCCTCAAGGAGGCAAAGGTGCAGCGGATAGGATGGCAGCAACGGCAAAAAGTCATATCCGGATGTTTATCAATGAGGGCAACGATGTTACAAATGCAGAGCAAATGAAAGATGCGCTACTATCACATGGTGGCATCGAAGGCGTCCGAGTGGCTGTTGCAGAGTCCATTGAAGAATCCTTAAGTGGTGAGCTGCCTAAAATAGCAGGCATAAGCAAGTTAAATAACTTCCGCTTCACCGGTGGAAAGCTTACTGCTTGGAAGGGCTATGCTGTTGGAAGTGGAAAGCTTCTCGACTTAACAGTTAACCCAGGTAAGAGAGGAGGATTTCTTAAAGAACGTATTATGGCCATTTTGCGTACAACCGATCCGCGAGTACTTAGCTGAGTATTTTACTTGAACCTATCACCGCCTAAAAACACTGTTCGGACACTTCTCTAGATAGCGAACTATTTATGAGAAAGCTTGCAAGTACCTTGTTGAAATCCTTCAAATTCACTGTCGTGTTTGTATCAGATAATGTATGCCCGCCTGCACCATAATTTTTCATGTTTTAATACAATTGGTTTTAGCTAACATCAGAAAAAGGCTTAACCTTCACTGAATAGGGATTTAGGCAGTGTATTGCGTTTTCCACTCTGTGTACCTCACTCCAGGCCTAGAATTACCGTTTCTAATTGCTCAATTATCGTTTTTTCTTTCTTTGCTTTAGATCGTGGTTACAAATGGTTGTCAGGCTCTTTTTCTGCTGGCGACTTCAAATATGTTGCTGAGCACACCCGTAGAAGAAAAGCTGAGGAGAGGAAAACAGAAGGGGACACTGAAGGTGGGGCCTATCCATGCCCACAAGATGGATGCACCAGGCTCTTTCAACGACTATCAAGCCTTGACCGACATCTCTCGTTCGAGAAATGTTCAACATCACTGGAAAGGCTTTCCTTGTTAGACCTGGCTAAGACGGAATATGCTTCTCTCCTCCGTGAAGGTATGGCAACCATGCCAACTTTGTATTTAGCATCACCATTTACCACTGCTGTGAATGTTACACAAGAGGGCTGGGCCTTGAAAGACGTTAAAAAAGCCTATCGGTTTAATGAAACACAGAAGAGCTACCTAGAGGCAAAGTTTAATCTTGGCCAGGCAACAGGACGAAAACTCGACCCCAACGTCGTAGCAAAGGAAATGAGACGAGCCTTGGGCCCGGATGGGAAACGTCTTTTCAAGGCCACAGAGTTCCTAACAGTGCATCAGATCACGTCTTTTTTTGGTAGACTTGCAGCTAAAGTTCGCCAACAACTGGTCGCAATTGACGAGGACATCTTCGCTGCAGAGGAGGAAGTAAACTTTCAACAGGCAAGGGAAGTGATTCTTACGTCAATGAACCTAGAGCACCCTATTGTATATGACCAGTACGATATATGTGCAATGGTCTGCAACGACACTCTAAAGAACTTGAAGATGGGTCTGTTGCAAATGCTTTGCGAGAAGTTAAACCTTGAGGTATCTGTTGGGGACCGAAGAAAGAAGTCTTCTTGTTGACGGCTGCTCCTGTGGACGTTCTGGATCCGATTATTAGGCACATTTAGCAATGACTGACGTGTTGATTCGACAACTGACGCGTGCATAAGGTCGAAAACGCCAAAGCAACGTAATTCTCTTAAAACTTCGTCGGGTCCTTGTCGTCTCAGCTTCCTTGTCAACGACTTGTCCTTGCTAAATCTGCCTGTTAAGGGTGTCTTAACTTGAGTGTCGGAAGAGTAAACATCTTCTTTGCTTTGGTTTTGCATTGCTATGGGTTGCGTTTGGTTGTGTTTGACTAAAAAAAAAACCTCGTGCCACTTTGGCAACCAACGAGGAGTATTAACACCAAAACCAAACATGATTGCTCGCGTGCGCTTCACGCGCTTGGCTCTGGCTAGATGTATGTAATTTACATTCGATTCTTTGTGTCTGTTGTGATCGGCCAGTTATTAGTTTGGTTTTGGTTTTACAGCACTCAGCTAAAACCGCTCTTACTAACTCGCTACCGTTATTCAATACTTGGTAAGTAGACCCCTACCCGCTTTGTAGCGTGAACAGCGCCCACGCGTCTTGGTGGCCCACCCACCTCATTATTCTTATACGGTCTGCTAGAAAGCTTTCTCCTCCCAGATGGCCTCTTTCTGTGATTTATTCTTTCGGGTGCTTCCATATGTAGTGGAGCGAGCAAACGCTAGCCTGCGTGCAGACGTCGTCTATTTCCTTTGCTCCACACGTGGAAATAGGAGACTCTGCGCGCAGGATAGCAAACGCGCGCGCGCGTGACAGTTGGCCGCCACAAAAGTGTCTTCTTGCCACAGATATCAGTATATACGCTTATTTGAGAGGTAAAAAAAGTCATTTTAGTGCAACTTTTTGTAAAGAAGAGCCGTCGAGGAGCTGTGGCATACTTGTTTATAGGAGGTGGTACGGAATTGTCGGGTGGGCAGTGAGTTAATAAACGGGATGTTGACATTGTAATGAGTTCTCATACACCAAAATGAAATTGCATTTTAGGCCCTTCTCTATTTTTTCTTATCATTTTCCTTTTTTTAAGACGAAAAACCTGTCACTTCATTTTTCTTGTGGCAATGGAGTGGCTTTACAGAGGCTAGCGCAAATCAGTATATTGACTTTTCCTCATTTTTTTTCTGCGGGTGAAATGTGACATTTCATTGGTCACGCAACTCGCTTCGTTGAAACTTTGAAGTTTCGTTGAATCACAGGAAATTGTGAGTTCAGGTTTGCTTTTCAAGAGACCCTACCCCCTACGTCTTCAGATGCAATCTGCTTGAAACATGTGGACTACAAACAAGTAAGAACATTTATCTAAATCTAGGTTTCCAGTCTGACTATCAAGTTATTTTTATTTCAGTGTCGATAAATTGAATGAGTCCGGGCTATTGCATTGTTTCTTTAACAATCTTTACAAAGTTATAACAGAGCTGTACTTGATTAGCAAATGTATTATAACAGATGGGATTCAACACATAAAAACTCTAGTGTCATAGTCCAGTGACAGTGGGAAAGATATACAAAGGCAAAATAAAAACATCGGCACGCGCGCCTTTGATAAAGTACAACGCAATTCCTTTCTAGTGTTACAATTGCTGAATAATAAAATTATGCGGGCTTTCATTTTTACATCGGACGAATATTAAGCAACATTTGTACTTTATTTCTTAAGTATTAAAAGTAGAATAGTTTTAATATCTATGATATAGGCGACTGGAAAATACACTACATCGGAAGCCGCTTATTTCCCCGGCCCATAATAAAAGTATTGATTATGTATTTTGAGGCGACTTGTTTATTTAGAACTCACGTAAAATAAACTAAAAAACTTCACCTGCAAAAGAGTCGTTTGGTAGCTTGACAATGGTAGTGGGATGCTTTAATAAAGCGTTTTTAAACAATTACAATGAATAAAAGCGGTGGCAGAGAAAAAAAGGTAAAGTTAAGTCGACACAAAATGTGTGACATGTTACAGGCCGTGCAAGAAAGAAATGGCGAAATCTGTCAAAATGAACTCCACATATTTTCATCTAGCGCGCTCGTTTTCCACGGGCCAAACTAAATATTTTTATTTGATAAACAATAAGCATTTCCGATTCAAACGAGCCCTTTTATTGCCTAGATATTCGTATACCCCCGATGATATGGTCTTCTAAAAATTGGTAAAATTCAGTGTATCAACGAAATAGAGAATACTGTACTCTTTACGTGCGTGGATATGAAGCAAAGAACGTTTAGATCGATGAAAAGTTTAGTTTAAAAGCAACTTCAAAAGACGTCTAACAAACTGTGAAAAGATTAATTCCAGGCAAGTTTTCGTTGTCTTGTACGAGCGTTTTGAAAATGTACGAATTTGCATAATTTACATCGGGTCCGAAGGCCCGTTTAGGCCAATTTCGAACTTTCCGTTTTTTGCCAAAATAAAAACTGGCTGGAACTTTTAAATATTATTTTTGAAAATAGTTCACCAAAAGGGTTCTTTTGGGCAAATAAAAAGAAATTCGAATTTTCGGCTCTGTCGCCGGATTCTCGAAAGTTACTGACAACGGCTCTTAAGCGTGAGAAAGAAAGAGACGAAATAAGTGAAGTGGCATATGGAATTTTGAATAGTTGATATTTTTGTCTTTTTTTCAAAGAAAACTGATATTTGAATAAAAATGACCCAGATTGGTGTCCATAATCAAAAAACAAAGGCAAACGTTATCGCAGCTGTTCATAAAATAAACGTATAAAGCCGTGGTACATAGCATAGATCTATCTATAAGGAAAAAAGTCTTAACATGTTTTTTTAATGCAAAAAATGATCATTAGCTTTCAGTTTTGAACTGAACCTTGCCAAGCAGCACCCCCTCCCCACGTTTATACGTGATGAGTTGAAGAGCGATGGCAGAGCAGGGCACCAAACTCAGAGCCTGCGTTAACGCTCGTTTAGGTCAGTCAATTTTTGGATTCAGTTTCTTCAGATTGTTTAGATTCTCACACTAACGCGAACAAAAATCTGAAAAAAGAGGAGTTCATTTTCGTTGACACCCTGAATGAATGTGTGTTACTTACGTCAGATCTAAGCTAACTCTGGGGTGAGACTGAGTTTACAAAATTCGCACCTTGTTAACAAGAAAAAAAACTACCTTATTACAGGACTGGAATGTTTGCCACAAGCAGCCTGAAAATCACGATTTTGAAGGATCGTTTTCGCAACCATTGACACGCTCTCGCGAATATTTGAAGAGTTTGTATAATCGTAACGTACATCTAAACAGAATTTTGTTTAAAAATTAAAAAGGGTTTTATATTACGTTGATGCTTTCAATAATTACTGTAGCAATCAATCAATCAATCAATCAATCAATCAATCAATCAAACAACCAATCAATCAATCAATCAATCAATCAATCAATCAATCAATCAATCTTTATTTCACGTACACCAAGTCAAAGTCACCAGCGACAATAAATAAATAGATGCAAGGTGTAAAGTAAATGGAGTCCACGGACCCCACAAATAATATAAAGTAAATAAATGGCTTAAGATCACAAAATCACAAAAGTGCTTTGGAAAATTTGCATGAAAATAAGTATGAATAGTGTAAAATTATATGCAGTATAACTGTCAGAGAGGCCCGGTTAGCTCAGTCGGTAGAGCATCAGACTTTTAATCTGAGGGTCATGGGTTCAAGTCCCATATCGGGCGACGTCCAGAGCTTTCTGCATCCAGATTTAATTTTGTTTAATTTAATTCAATTTAATTTATATTTGACCAAGTGATATAGATAAAAGCGAGTTCGTAATAGTGAATACTTGCACCATTATTCTTGGTGCACAAAAACAATTTTCCTTCGATTTGTGACAAAGATGTTTTAATCCAATTTTTTTTGGGGGGGGGGGATGGGGGGATTTGATTTTTTTAACCATGGCTATGTTTGTCGGCCGACTGTATAGCACATGTACAATTCTTTAAGGTATTTCGTGTTGAGGCTCAGTCGATGACATAGTTTATGTGCCTGAAGGGTAAAGGGTACTTGGGTTCAAAAGCCTGGTCATGCCTCCGAACTGTCCTATCCTGATAATACTTTTTAGATTAGAGGTTGGGAGGAAGAGTACCTGTAGCAGCATGACTAAAGAAAATTCTGAGGTAAAAATTGTCCTCTTTATCTCGTTATAATTAAGAACCACCTTGGTACTACACGCCTCGTGTTTTTATTATGAACACATCCGCTGGATATAAGCAGCAAGCGCTCTAGTTGGTTCCTTACTAAGAGGCTATTAGCTAATTGCCAAATGAACACCTTTCGGCGGCTGGTATATCAAAGGATAATGCCCGAGGCTGACAGAGTGTTCGAGAAATGAACTGTTAACTAAGAAGCGAAGCTTGGAGGGCAACTGTGAAATTTTGAGGACATTCTTTTAGCCAAGGGTATTATCCTCCGATATACCAGCGAGCAAGTAAGGGGGTCATTTATTTTATAACCCTCAGAATAATTTCCACAATGCGCACGCGTTATTGTGGTAAAGAGAAAATATCGCATCACAACACATTTGCAGCTAAGCAAATCCAAGCTGGTTAGTTTTCTCGATTTTATTACCCTGTGATTGAATCTGAAAAGTTAAAACCTGAAAAAGTGACTTCCTTTCTTGTTTTCTTTCGTCATTAAAAACGGACGAAGGATATCAAAATGGACGACGGGTATTGCCTCACAACTGCCGTCCGATTTTGTACCACGTGAAGTGTTTCCTCCAATTAGCGCGGGCAAAATTAATCGTTGGGTTATGTATTCTACGAGAAGAGAAGTCGTGCGAAGAAGATGCCATAACACGTGGAGCATGAATTCCTAACCAAAGGACTTTCTGTTTCATGCAATGGCAGCACTGACAAACGACTCAGTCTGTATACCAGGCACTTTTCCGAATGAATATTAACTGATGAATGTTTTACGCCGGATCTTCTGATCGTTATAGTTTGGCCTTGTGGTTTTATTTTCTCCTTTTGGGCTACAGTTTTGTTGCAATGCGAGATTGTGAGCAAGTAGTAACAGGCCACTTTGTGTGTACGTTAATTTCTGAGATGTACTCCCGAGGATGTACAAGAGGAAATTAAGGTTTTGCCTCCGACTGAAAACAAAACAAAACAAATAAACAAGTAAGAAAAAAAAAACAATAAAATAACAAAAAGGCCAAAAAAGTGCCCCGTGTGAGGATCGAACTCACGACCTTCAGATTTCTGGTGCGGATTATGAGACTGACGCGCTGCCTACTGCACTAACGAGGCAACTGGTAGTTAGACAGTGTTTAACAAACAGAAACATGAATAGGTTACAATTAAGTGCACCCAATAGCCCAATTTCGATATATTAAAATTCAGTCTTAAACAATAGGCATCATTTCGAGGCTTGGGGAACTGAACCCATATAAATCCTTACATTATTCCCCTAAGCCTCGTAGTGATGTCTATTGTTTTAAGTTGAATTTTAATATATCGAAATTGGGCTATTGAGCCACCCAATTAGATCGCTGTCAGCAGCCCGGTTAATAAAGGACGCGCTCTATGCCGCTCTAAAAACTCTAATAACATCGTCATTTCTTACTCGATTGCCTTGAAACTCTCGCATTTTACACACAATTTATCGAGGAATAATACGTATGTCAACAAGTAGATGTACTGTTCGTTAATTTTCCGTGATTTTGCTTTCATCGAACACTACTTTTTTTTTTTGATAAAATTGCTATTCTAACAAAACTGAGCGCTACGATTTGGTTTAAACTTCTAGAATCAGCTTTTATTATATGGCCGTATCTCAAAAGGACTGGAAGCAACCAAATAGAAGAATTTGATTGGCTAAAATCGATATTGACCGCGGTCTAGATTTTCCCATCTAGACCGGCATCTAGACCGATGTCGTTCTAACATTTGCCCTCAAAACGTTACAAACAAAAAAGTACGAACAAATTGGCTTGTTCCTGTTAGAAATACTAAATGGAAGAACCAGTAGACAGCGAGGAAATTTAGCAAGTAAAGAGAATGAGCAAACGTTGGCAATTTGAGTTCAGCCGAGGAAGCTACGCGCGAAGATGAAGTCGGTATTGAGAAGCTTTTGCAAGCACAGAAATCCAGAAACACTCAGTACAAAACTAAGAGCGACTTAAACGCATGGACGAAATTTTGTGAGTTACTGAAAGAGTCTAGAGCAATTGTAAACATACCTGCCAAAGAGCTCGTCCTTCTTTTGTCCAAATTTTTCATCTCGGTTCGCAAAACAAGATGACACCGAGTACGAACCGTGTATACATTAAGCCAAACTCGATGACACAAACAAGAAGAAGATTTCTAATCACTCCGTTAGGAGGACCAGTGTTGGACGACTCCTCGAAGCAGACGTTCAGCCAAAATTCGTTGCACAGCTTAGCGGTGATAAAAATTTGAAAACCCTCGACAGCCACATTCAGCATCTCTGAAGCGACAGCGATAAATGTCTCCTGTCTTGAATCGTGGGCCAGGTACATCCGCTCAGTCCGAAGATAACCAAGTCAGTGCTTCCACTACAACACATCAAAATGTCTTCAAAGTCCAACAAATCCAGCCTCAGACAATTTTTGCCGGAGCGCATATTGACAAGTTCGAACGCTGCGCATTCAACAGCAACGTTTTTTGTGGTGATCAGTCGAAGATCGCAAGGCTAAATGAGAACTGATCGCTGATCGATGGATTAAAATTCGTTGCACCTTTCGTCGCTTTCCATAAATTGTTGTTTAACCACAAGCTTTTTCATTGAGCCCATATGAAAAAGAACGGTTATTTTGTCTTCGTTCATTGACGAAGTTTGTACAAAGCTGGACTTTTGTCCCATTTGGACTGGAGACTAGTGACAGAAGTAAGCCAGCTAAATGCTTGAGCCCGCGCAGGGAAAAAAAGAAATGTTTATTTTTTGTCCTTTTGATTTCTTGTTTGGCCATATAATAAACACCTTATTAACCGAGCTAGGTCGGTCTGTATGGAAGAATCTTGACCTCGGTCGCTGGTACAGACCTCACTGCGTTCGGTCTGTACTGGCGACCTCGGTCAAGATTCTCCCATACAGACCTCCCGCTCGGTTAATAAGAACTAAATAATAACATCTTACTTTGACTCTCCAAGTTTCCGCAAAATCGTAGGAACAGAGATCCCGGCACAATTTGAACGTCAAAATAACAACCCCAGACGGACTTCAAAGTTTGGACGGCTCCTGCGCTTTCCAAATTTGACTGAAAAGCGAATAACTCCAGATGAAGTAAGTTCAATGTATCGTTATAGTTAGTTGCAAACCGCATTTGGCTGTCCGCAACGATGAAGTTTGTAGAGAGGCATAGAGCGCGTCACCTTAACTCAGTCAGTAGAGCATCAAACTTTTAATCTGAGGGTCCTGGGATCAAGTCCCATATCGTGCCATTGATGTTTTTTCAACTGCAAGAAGGCTATAAATGAAAAATAAAGGTACCGATTTCTTTACGCGAGGTACTCATTTTGCCACGTATTTTCGTAGTACAAATTGTCCTGTAGATCGGCTATTAATCCAACCTCCCCTTGATAACATCAAAATTCAATGGCTCGGGCTTACCAATTGTTCTATTATTCAACGTTAGGCTGGGAATACAAAGAGTCGCAAATCGGTATTGTATTTTGTTTCGCAGTTTATTCAGTAACTGGACTACTGACAAAAAGACTGAAAACCACTGTGAAGAAAAACACTGTGCCAGCCGTAGGAGATGGCCAACAATGTGAAAGAGGAGGGTTAGCGGAAGCAAGCAGACAGTATGGCCAATGTAGCATTGTTGAACGAGGGAAGAAACGAGTGAGACTGGTTAAGAATTTTACTATTTTTCAGATTGTTAAGAATTTATAGCCACTGTTTTGAAACAAGCAATCAAGGAAGTTAGAAACTGTTAGGTCAGGTCGTTCAGTGCTTATGCCTACAAACATGTTGAAATTGACTTTAGAGTGAACATGCCTAGCCCAACAACAAGAACAAGAACGACAACAAAAATCGAACGCCACTGTATTCTTATTAAACTGGTCTATTTTTTTCCAATACGTCAGTCAAACAAAGGTTTCTTTTCTGCGTTGTTGCGAGTTTAAAATAGCAAAGTGATACGTTCTCGGATACGTAATTCAGCTGATGCCTGTTTTCAGTGCCTTTTGAATGAAACTACCCATCTCATGGCAATGAAAAATTGTGATTGACAGCTAAAAGACTTTCGCTGGTATCATAACCTCCATTAAAATTTGCTTTTCCTGATCCAAATCAACTCATCTTGGACTCGTGTTTGTTGCCGTTTGGCCACATCTTCGATTAAATGAGCTTTTAAGAAAGAGGCAAGTAAAGCAACAAGTTGTCAGACGATGTTGTGAGGGAAATTGAAGTCCATCAACTTTTTTTTTACAATACAGCGTAAATACGAAAAATTATTTCTTGCATCGTACTGATTTTAAAATAGGCACAAATGATTCGAATTACATTTCATTTTCTGATACGTTACAGCTGATCAGACTGTTGTTACTGTTCTTGTTCTCGGTAGTTTTTATTTGCGATCAAGTTTTAAATACATTCTTAGTCCTCAAGCCCATTTAGTTGAATAAGCCTACTTTCCAGGGAGGTTTTATGTACAATTTGCTCTCCATTGTCTAGGAACCTGATAATTCTCGATCTCTACGCACTTCCATTGCCTCCGTTTATAATTTTTCCTCTGGAAGACATTACCTTTTCAGCCAGAAAGATCCTCCCTGTTTCTGCCTGCGGTTGTTGAATAAGAAGATTCGGGGAGGAGGCTAGAAAATCCTACAGTCTCCAGCTTCACTCCTCGCTCTTTACAATTCTGATTTGATTGACGGTTATGGGTATGTTTCCTTTCCAGTTTAGTTCATAAGATATGTGGCTGAATCTGAACATATATGGCCTCCGCTACTTTATTTTAGCGAAACATTTTCCGTGGTCAAGTAAGGCGCTCTCAAGTATGCCGTGGATCTCCGCAGAGTTCTTTCGCGTATATTGTTCTGGGCTGTCCCGTAAGTGGTATTTTTCTACTATTTTTTTCAACTGTTCCTCGATTCGTTTTCTTGCAGCTGCCAGCGCTCATTCCGTTTCATAGCTTTTTTGCGTCTCCTGTTCCAGTGGCTTTTTTTCAGTTTAGTAATTTCAGCCTTTAACTTTATGGCTCAGGAACTCCAATGATGGGTTTGTTCCGTTTCCTGTTTAGGTCATTGAGATAGTTCTTTATTTTGTGCCTGAATTTGTACTTCCATGCCCTCCGCTGCTTTTAGCACAACATCTTCCATGGATGTGTAAGGGCTCTCAGATATACCGTGAATTTCTAAAGAGCGCCTTCATGTGTATTGTTGTGCACTGTCCTGTAAGTCGCACAATTTCGTTGTTTCTTACTGTTCATCGATACGTTTTCTTGCGGCTGCAAGCGCTCTTTCCGTTTCATCGTTTTTTCTGTCTCCTGGGCCAGAAGCGTTTTCAGTTTAGTTATTTCAGCCTTGTTTTCTGTAACGGTGGTTTTCAATTTTCCTATCACTCAGCAAATTCCCTTTTCTGCCCGGATCATACACCCTAGCGTAGTGCGAAAATTTGCAAGCAGATAAATCAATCAGGTAGTTTCTAACTTGATTTGCAGGCGTTTGGAATGGAATTCAGATCCCACTAAGAAAAGACTGAAAAAGTTCGATTTTTGTGTGTGAACAAAACGGTTTGCATAATGGCGCCGACTCTGTTGACCATGATGGCCCGAGACGACTGTCCTGTGTCTTATTTGCTTAGCGGCTATAATCGGTAACGTGAGTTTATTCCTCATCCTTTACAAAAACAGAAATCTTTGCACCATCACCAACATGTACATTCTAAACCTGGCCGCCGCAGATATCGTGGTTTCGGTACTAAGCATGCCAGTGACTGTGGTGACAATTATCAAACAGCCCTGAGTGTTCGGACACACAGCGTACGTAGTGCTCGGGTTTTTCACCATTTTATCGTTTATAGCGTCTGTCATGTCTCTTGGAATGATCGCCATCAACCGATATTTTTACATCGTCAAGTGGAACACTTACAGCAACACATTCTCGAAGAGAAAAGCACTGTTTTACGGAGTCGCAGTCTGGGTTGTCTCCGTATCTCTGGCTTCCCCTCCACTTTTCGGCTGGTCAGAATATGATTTCATTCCTGGGAAATGGTACTGTTTTGTTTACTGGCCTTCAAATGTCTACTATATGTATTTCATGATCATAGTTTGCTTTTTCGGACATCTTTCAGTGATGGCTTTTTCGTATTACAACATTTTGACCTTTACAAGGGACGCATAAAGAAAAGTTTCTCTATCAAGAGGCAACCTCTATCCAAAATGTAACATGAGATGAAACACTAAAGAAGAACAATCTAGACACTGAACAGAGTCTGCAACACGAAGACTGAAATGCTACAAATGAAAATGCCAAATGAGAACAATCCAAACATTATTCGGGAACTAGACTCCAAACAAGTTAAAAGGCCAAAGGTAAATAGGCGAAACGAGTCCAAATCGAGAGTGGAACAGCTTCAAGTGACAGCGGAAGAAACTAGGATCGCAAACACGTTTATTTTGGTGGTCGCTCTGTTCATAATTTGCTGGGCACCATTCGCTGTGACAGTGTTCTTTGATATGCATTACCCAAGACCGTTGCCTCGCGCGGTAGATATAATATCGCTGCTGCTTGGTTATCTAAACAGTATGTGTAATCCTATATTGTACTGAGTGCGCAATCCTGCTTTTAAACGGGCATTACTGAAACTGCACTCTAGATTTATACCCGAACGGTTTCGATCTACAAATGTGAGACGACCAGGAAATTCTCCGCCAATGAACAGACCGCAACTTATAGCAACTTGAAAGACGGCAAATTACTACGTGTAGTCGAACTGAAAAAGCAAAACGCCTTTGATCCGAAACTTGGCCACGTAGATGTTTTTGCATGACTGTCAAAGATAATTAGTTTTATTTGTACAAATGCTAAACCTCAAACAAGACCTTAGATGGCTAAAAATTTTAGGGCATCATTTTAAAGTGATATTTTGCTCCATTTTTACTTTTCTGAATATGTATTCCATCCGTTGTAATAACGATAAGTAATTTACATTTTATATCTCTGATTATTAACGATTATTGAGTTATTGGGGGCACAGAAATCCTGAGAATCCCGGAATAACTAGAAGGGAAAATTCAAAGTAATCTCTATTTACTAGTCTTTTGGAATGAGATTTTATAAGTACAGTTTATGTTACTTCTGATTACGTAATAAGGTAAAAACAAAACTGATTATATAACTTATTCGGAGAAATCGTGAGTTCAAATGTGCAAAATAATAACTAGTCCATGATTTTTGCTAGGACTAAGTACGTGATCATTTTTGGGCATGGGATTTAAGCCAGGGAAAGAAAGAGATGAAATAAGTGAAGCGGCCATATGGACTTTTTAATAGTTGATATTTTTGCCTTTTCTTTCGAAGGAAACTGATATTTGAATAAAAATGAACCAGACTGGTGTCCACAATCAAAAAACAAAGGCAAACGCTATCGCAGCTGTTCATAAAATAAACGTATAAAGCCGTGGTGCATAGATCTATCTATAAGGACAAAAGTCTTAAATATGTTTTTTAACCCAAAAAATGAACATTAGCTTTCAGTTTTGAACTGAACCTTGCCAAGCAGCTCTCCCTCCCCACTTTTATACGCGATGAGTTGAAGAGCGATGGCAGAGCCGGGCACCAAACTCAGAGCATGCGTTAACGCTCGTTTAGGTGAATCAATTTTTGGATTTAATTTCTTCAGATTGTTTAGAATGTTGCTCTAACGCGAAGAAAAACCTGAAAAGAAGATCACTTCATTTTCGTTGCATGACACCCTGAATGAATGTGTGCTACTTACGTCAGATCTCAGCTAACTCTGGGGTAAAACTGAGTTTACAAAGTTCGCACTTTGTTAACAAGAAAGGAAGCTACCTTATTGCAGGACTGGAATGTTTGCCACCAACAGCCTTAAAATCACGATTTTTGAAGGATCATTTTCGCAACCACTGACATGCTCTCGCGAATATTGTATAATCGTAACGGACATCTAAACAGAATTTTGCTTAAAAATTACAAAGGGTTTTGTATTGCGCTTATGCTTCCAATAATTACTGTAGCAATCAATCAATCAATCAATCAATCAATCAATCAATCTTTATTTCACGTACACCAAGTAAAAGTCACCAGGGACAAAAAATGAATTGATGGGAGGTGTAAAGCAAATGGAGTCCACGGACCCCACAAATAATACAAAATAAATAAATGGCTTAACATCACAAAATCACAAAAGTGCTTTGGAAAATTTGCATGAAAATAAGTATGAATAGTGTAAAATTATATGCAGTATAACTGTCAGAGAGGCCCGGTTAGCTCAGTCGGTAGAGCATCAGACTTTTAATCTGAGGGTCATGGGTTCAAGTCCCATATCGGGCGAAGTCCAGAACTTTTGGATCCAGATTCAATTTTGTTTAATTTTAATTCACTTTAATTTATATTCGATCAAGTGATATAGATAAAAGTGATTTCGTAATAGTGAATACTTGTACCATTATTCTTGGTGCACAAAAGTAATTTTCCTAGATTTGTGACAAAGATGTTTTAATCCAATTTTTTTGCGGGGGGTGGGGTGGGGGGATTTGATTTTCTTAACCTTGACTATGTTTGTCGGGTGACTGTATAGGACATGTACAATTCTTTAAGGTATCTCGTGTTGAGGCCCAGTCGATGACATAGTTTATGTGTCTAAAGGGTAAAGGGCACTTGGATTCCAATAGCCTGGTCATGCCTCTGAACTGTCCTATCCTGATAATGGTTTTTAGATTAGAGGTTGGGAGGAAGAGTACCTGTAGCAGCATGACTAAAGAAAATTCTGAGGTAAAAATTGTCCTCTTTATCTCGTTATAGTTACGAACCACCTTGGTACTGCACGCCTCGTGTTTTTATTATGAAGACATCCTCTGGATATAAGCAGCAAGCGCTCTAGTTGGTTCCTTACTGAGAGGCTATTAGCTAATTGCCAATGAACACCTTTCGACGGCTGGTATTTCGAAGGATAATGCGCGAGGCTGACAGAGTGTTCGAAAAATGAACTGTTAACTAAGAAGCGAAGCTTGGAGGGCAACTGTGAAATTTTGATGACATTCTTTTAGCCAAGGGTATTATCCTCCGATATACCAGCGAGCACGTAAGGGGGTCATTTATTTTATAACCCTCAGATTAATTTCCACAATGCGCACGCTTTATTGTGGTAAAGAGAAAACATCGCATCACAACACATTTGCAGCTAAACAAATCCAAGCTGGTTAGTTTTCTCGATTTTATTACCCTGTGATTGGATCTGAAAAGTTAAAACCTGAAAAAGTGACTTCCTTTCTTGTTTTCTTTCGTCAATAAAAACGGACGAAGGATATCAAATTGGACGACGGGTATTGCCTCACAATTAACCGCCGTCCGATTTTGTACCACGTGAAGTGTTTCCTCCACTGAGCGCGCACAAAATTAATCGGTGGGTTATATATCCTACGAGATGAGAAGTCGTGCGAAGAAGATGCCATAACACGTGGAGCATGAATTCCTAACCGAAGGTCTTTCTGTTTCATGCAATGGCAGCACTGACAAACGACTCAGTCTGTATACGAGACACTTTTCCGAATGAGTATTAACTGATGAATGTTTTACGCCGGATCTTCTGATCTATATATTTTGGCCTTGTGTTTTCATTTTCTCCTTTTTGGCTACAGTTTTGTTGCAAAGCGAGATTGTGAGTAAGTAGTAACAGGCCACTTTGTGTGTACATTAATTTCTGAGATGTACACCCGAGGATATACAAGAGGAAATTAAGGTTTTGCCTCCGACTGAAAACAAAACAAAACAAATATACAAGCAAGAAATAAAAAGAAAACAATAAAATAATAAAAAAGCCAAAAAAGTGCCCCGTGTGAGGATCGAACTCACGACCTTCAGATTCCTGATGCGGATTATGAGACTGACGCGCTGCCTACTGCGCTAACGAGGCAACTGATAGTTCGAGCATCAAGCTTTTAATCTGAGGGTCCTGGGATCAAGTCCCATATCGTGCGATTGATGTTTTTTCAACTGCAAGAAGGCTATAAATGAAAAATAAAGGTACCGATTTCTTTACACGAGGTACTTGTTTTGCCACGTATTTTCGTAGCACAAATTGTTTTGTAGATCTCTATTAATCCAACCTCCCCTTGATAACATCAAATTTCAATGGCTCGGGCTTAGCAATTGTTCTATTATTCAATGTTAGGCTGGGAATACAAAGAGGGAATACAAAGAGTGTTTCGCAGTTCATTCAGTAACTGGACTACTGAGAAAAACACTGAAAAACACTGTGAAGAAAAACACTGTGCCAGCCGTAGGAGATGACCAACAATATGAAAGAGGAGGATAGCAGAAGCAAGCAGACAGTATGGCCAATGTAGGCTTGTTGAACGAGGGAAGAAATGAGTGAGACTGGTTAAGAATTTTACTATTTTTCAGATTGTTAAGAATTTGTAGCCACTGTTTTGAAACAAGCAATCAAGGAAGCTAGAAACTGTTAGGTCAGGGCGTTCAGTGCTTATGCCTACAAACATGTTGAAATTGACTTTAGAGTGAGCATGCCTAGTCCAACAACAAGAACAAGAACGACAACAAAAACCAAACGCCACTGTATTCTTATTAAACTGGTCTATTTTTTCCAATACGTCAGTCAAACAAAGGTTTCTTTTCTGCGTTGTTGCGAGTTTAAAATAGGAAAGTGATACGTTCTCGGATACGTAATACAGCTGATGCCTGTTTTCAGTACCTTTTGAATGAAACGACCCGTCTCATGGCAATTAAAAATTGTGGTTGACCGGTAAAAGACTTTCGCTGGCATCATAACCTCCATAAAAATTTTGCTTTTCCTGATCCAAATCAACTCATCTTGGACTCGTGTTTGTTGCCTTTTGGACACATCTTTGTTTAAATGAGCTTTTAAGAAAGTGGCAAGTAAAGCAACAAGCTGTCAGACGATGTTGTGAGGGAAATTGAAGTCCATCAACTTTTTTGTTTACAATAAATACGAAAAATTATTTCTTGCATCGTACTGATTTTAAAATAGGTACAAATGATTCGAATTAGATTTCATTTTCTGATACGTTACAGCTGATCAGACTGTTGTTACTGTTCTTGTTCTCGGTAATTTTCATTTGCGATCAAGTTTTAAATACATTCTTAGTCCTAAAGCCCATTTAGTCGAATAAACCTACTTTCCAGGGAGGTTTTATGTACAATTTGCTGTCCATTGTCTAGGAACCTGATAATTCTCGATCTCTACGCACTTCCATTGCCTCCATTTATGATTTTTCCTCTGGAAGATATTAGGTTTTCACCCAGAAAGATCCTCCCTGTTTCTGCCTGCGGTTGTTGAATAAGAAGATTCGGGGAGGAGGCTAGAAACTCCTACAGTCTCCAGCTTCGCTCCTCGCTCTTTACAATTCTGATTTGATTGACGGTTATGGGTATGTTTCCTTTCCAGTTTAGTTCATAAGATATGTGGCTGAATCTGAACATATATGGCCTCCGCTACTTTATTTTAGCGAAACGTTTTCCGTGGTCAAGTAAAGCGCTCTCAAGTATGCCGTTGATCTCCGCAGAGTTCTTTCGCGTATATTGTTCTGGACTGTCCTGTAAGTGGAATAATTCTGGTATTTTTTTCCAACTGTTCCTCGATTCGTTTTCTTGCAGCTGCCAGCGCTTTCAGATATACCGTGGATTTCTAAAGAGCGCCTTCATGTGTATTGTTGTACACTGTCTTGTAAGTCGCACAATTTCGTTGTTTCTTACTGTTCATCGATACGTTTTCTTGCGGCTGCCAGCGCTCTTTCCGTTTCATCGCTTTTTTCTGTCTCCTAGGCCAGTGGCGTTTTCAGTTTAGTTATTTCAGCCTTGTTTTCTGTAACGGTGGTTTTCAATTTTGCTATCACTCAGCTAATTCCCTTTTCTGCCCGGATCATACACGCTAGCGTAATGCGAAAATTTGCCAGCACGTAAATCAATCAGGTAGTTTGTTACTTGATTTGAAGGCGTTTGGAATGGAATTCAGATCCCACTAAGAAAAGACTGAAAAAGTTCGATTTTTGTGTGTGAACAAAACGGTTTGCATAATGGCGCCGACTCTGTTGACCATGATGGCCCGAGACGACTGTCCTGTGTCTTATTTGCTTAGTGGCTATAATCGGTAACGTGAGTTTATTCCTCATCCTTTACAAAAACAGAAATCTTTGAGCCATCACCAACATGTACATTCTAAACCTGGCCGCCGCAGATATCGTGGTTTCGGTACTAAGCATGCCAGTGACTGTGGTGACAATTATCAAACAGCACTGAGTGTTCGGACACACAGCGTACGTAGTGCTCGGGTTTTTCACCATTTTATCGTTTATAGCGTCTGTCATGTCTCTTGGAATGATCGCCATCAACCGATATTTTTACATCGTCAAGTGGAACACTTACAGCAACACATTCTCGAGGAGAAAAGCACTGTTTTACGGAGTCGCAGTCTGGGTTGTCTCCGTATCTCTGGCTTCCCCTCCACTTTTCGGCTGGTCAGAATATGATTTCATTCCTGGGAAATCGTACTGTTTTGTTTACTGGCCTTCAAATGTCTACTATATGTATTTCATGATCATAGTTTGCTTTTTCGGACATCTTTCAGTGATGGCTTTTTCGTATTACAACATTTTGACCTTTACAAGGGACGCATAAAGAAAAGTTTCTCTATCAAGAGGCAACCTCTATCCAAAATGTAACATGAGATGAAACACTAAAGAAGAACAATCTAGACACTGAACAGAGTCTGCAACACGAAGACTGAAATGCTACAAATGAAAATGCCAAATGAGAACAATCCAAACATTATTCGGGAACTAGACTCCAAACAAGTTAAAAGGCCAAAGGTAAATAGGCGAAACGAGTCCAAATCGAGAGTGCAACAGCTTCAAGTGACAGCGGAAGAAACTAGGATCGGAAACACGTTTATTTTGGTGGTCGCTCTGTTCATAATTTGCTGGGCACCATTCGCTGTGACAATGTTCTTTGATATGCATTACCCAAGACCGTTGCCTCGCGCGGTAGATATAATATCGCTGCTGCTTGGTTATCTAAACAGTATGTGTAATCCTATATTGTACTGAGTGCGCAATCCTGTTTTTAAACGGGCATTACTGAAACTGCACTCTAGATTTATACCCGAACGGTTTCGATCTACAAATGTGAGACGACCAGGAAATTCTCCGCCAATGAACAGACCGCAACTTATAGCAACTTGAAAGACGGCAAATTACTACGTGTAGTCGAACTGAAAAAGCAAAACGCCTTTGATCCGAAACTTGGCCACGTAGATGTTTTTTGCATGACTGTCAAAGATAATTAGTTTTATTTGTACAAATGCTAAAACTCAAACAAGACCTTAGATGGCTAAAAATTTTAGGGCATCATTTTAAAGTGATATTTTACTCCATTTTTACTTTTCTGAATATGTATTCCATCCGTTGTAATAACGATAAGTAATTTACATTTTATATCTCTGATTATTAACAATTATTGAGTTATTGGGGGCACAGAAATCCTGAGAATCCCGGAATAACTAGAAGGGAAAATTCAAAGTAATCTCTATTTACTAGTCTTTTGGAATGAGATTTTATAAGTACAGTTTATGTTACTTCTGATTACGTAATAAGGTAAAAACAAAACTGATTATATAACTTATTCGGAGAAATCGTGAGTTCAAATGTGCAAAATAATAACTAGTCCATGATTTTTGCTAGTACTAAGTACGTGATCATTTTTGGGCATGGGATTTAAGCCAGGGAAAGAAAGAGATGAAATAAGTGAAGCGGCCATATGGACTTTTTAATAGTTGATATTTTTGCCTTTTCTTTCAAAGGAAACTGATATTTGAATAAAAATGAACCAGACTGGTGTCCACAATCAAAAAACAAAGGCAAACGCTATCGCAGCTGTTCATAAAATAAACGTATAAAGCCGTGGTGCATAGATCTATCTATAAGGACAAAAGTCTTAAATATGTTTTTTAACCCAAAAAATGAACATTAGCTTTCAGTTTTGAACTGAACCTTGCCAAGCAGCACTCCCTCCCCACTTTTATACGCGATGAGTTGAAGAGCGATGGCAGAGCCGGGCACCAAACTCAGAGCATGCGTTAACGCTCGTTTAGGTGAATCAATTTTTGGATTTAATTTCTTCAGATTGTTTAGAATGTTGCTCTAACGCGAAGAAAAACCTGAAAAGAAGATCACTTCATTTTCGTTGCATGACACCCTGAATGAATGTGTGCTACTTACGTCAGATCTCAGCTAACTCTGGGGTAAAACTGAGTTTACAAAGTTCGCACTTTGTTAACAAGAAAGGAAGCTACCTTATTGCAGGACTGGAATGTTTGCCACCAACAGCCTTAAAATCACGATTTTTGAAGGATCATTTTCGCAACCACTGACATGCTCTCGCGAATATTGTATAATCGTAACGGACATCTAAACAGAATTTTGCTTAAAAATTACAAAGGGTTTTGTATTGCGCTTATGCTTCCAATAATTACTGTAGCAATCAATCAATCAATCAATCAATCAATCAATCAATCTTTATTTCACGTACACCAAGTAAAAGTCACCAGGGACAAAAAATGAATTGATGGGAGGTGTAAAGCAAATGGAGTCCACGGACCCCACAAATAATACAAAATAAATAAATGGCTTAACATCACAAAATCACAAAAGTGCTTTGGAAAATTTGCATGAAAATAAGTATGAATAGTGTAAAATTATATGCAGTATAACTGTCAGAGAGGCCCGGTTAGCTCAGTCGGTAGAGCATCAGACTTTTAATCTGAGGGTCATGGGTTCAAGTCCCATATCGGGCGAAGTCCAGAACTTTTGGATCCAGATTCAATTTTGTTTAATTTTAATTCACTTTAATTTATATTCGATCAAGTGATATAGATAAAAGTGATTTCGTAATAGTGAATACTTGTACCATTATTCTTGGTGCACAAAAATAATTTTCCTAGATTTGTGACAAAGATGTTTTAATCCAATTTTTTTTTGGGGGGTGGGGTGGGGGGATTTGATTTTCTTAACCTTGACTATGTTTGTCGGGTGACTGTATAGGACATGTACAATTCTTTAAGGTATCTCGTGTTGAGGCCCAGTCGATGACATAGTTTATGTGTCTAAAGGGTAAAGGGCACTTGGATTCCAATAGCCTGGTCATGCCTCTGAACTGTCCTATCCTGATAATGGTTTTTAGATTAGAGGTTGGGAGGAAGAGTACCTGTAGCAGCATGACTAAAGAAAATTCTGAGGTAAAAATTGTCCTCTTTATCTCGTTATAGTTACGAACCACCTTGGTACTGCACGCCTCGTGTTTTTATTATGAAGACATCCTCTGGATATAAGCAGCAAGCGCTCTAGTTGGTTCCTTACTGAGAGGCTATTAGCTAATTGCCAATGAACACCTTTCGACGGCTGGTATTTCGAAGGATAATGCGCGAGGCTGACAGAGTGTTCGAAAAATGAACTGTTAACTAAGAAGCGAAGCTTGGAGGGCAACTGTGAAATTTTGATGACATTCTTTTAGCCAAGGGTATTATCCTCCGATATACCAGCGAGCACGTAAGGGGGTCATTTATTTTATAACCCTCAGATTAATTTCCACAATGCGCACGCTTTATTGTGGTAAAGAGAAAACATCGCATCACAACACATTTGCAGCTAAACAAATCCAAGCTGGTTAGTTTTCTCGATTTTATTACCCTGTGATTGGATCTGAAAAGTTAAAACCTGAAAAAGTGACTTCCTTTCTTGTTTTCTTTCGTCAATAAAAACGGACGAAGGATATCAAATTGGACGACGGGTATTGCCTCACAATTAACCGCCGTCCGATTTTGTACCACGTGAAGTGTTTCCTCCACTGAGCGCGCACAAAATTAATCGGTGGGTTATATATCCTACGAGATGAGAAGTCGTGCGAAGAAGATGCCATAACACGTGGAGCATGAATTCCTAACCGAAGGTCTTTCTGTTTCATGCAATGGCAGCACTGACAAACGACTCAGTCTGTATACGAGACACTTTTCCGAATGAGTATTAACTGATGAATGTTTTACGCCGGATCTTCTGATCTATATATTTTGGCCTTGTGTTTTCATTTTCTCCTTTTTGGCTACAGTTTTGTTGCAAAGCGAGATTGTGAGTAAGTAGTAACAGGCCACTTTGTGTGTACATTAATTTCTGAGATGTACACCCGAGGATATACAAGAGGAAATTAAGGTTTTGCCTCCGACTGAAAACAAAACAAAACAAATATACAAGCAAGAAATAAAAAGAAAACAATAAAATAATAAAAAGGCCAAAAAAGTGCCCCGTGTGAGGATCGAACTCACGACCTTCAGATTCCTGATGCGGATTATGAGACTGACGCGCTGCCTACTGCGCTAACGAGGCAACTGATAGTTCGAGCATCAAGCTTTTAATCTGAGGGTCCTGGGATCAAGTCCCATATCGTGCGATTGATGTTTTTTCAACTGCAAGAAGGCTATAAATGAAAAATAAAGGTACCGATTTCTTTACACGAGGTACTTGTTTTGCCACGTATTTTCGTAGCACAAATTGTTTTGTAGATCTCTATTAATCCAACCTCCCCTTGATAACATCAAATTTCAATGGCTCGGGCTTAGCAATTGTTCTATTATTCAATGTTAGGCTGGGAATACAAAGAGGGAATACAAAGAGTGTTTCGCAGTTCATTCAGTAACTGGACTACTGAGAAAAACACTGAAAAACACTGTGAAGAAAAACACTGTGCCAGCCGTAGGAGATGACCAACAATATGAAAGAGGAGGATAGCAGAAGCAAGCAGACAGTATGGCCAATGTAGGCTTGTTGAACGAGGGAAGAAATGAGTGAGACTGGTTAAGAATTTTACTATTTTTCAGATTGTTAAGAATTTGTAGCCACTGTTTTGAAACAAGCAATCAAGGAAGCTAGAAACTGTTAGGTCAGGGCGTTCAGTGCTTATGCCTACAAACATGTTGAAATTGACTTTAGAGTGAGCATGCCTAGTCCAACAACAAGAACAAGAACGACAACAAAAACCAAACGCCACTGTATTCTTATTAAACTGGTCTATTTTTTCCAATACGTCAGTCAAACAAAGGTTTCTTTTCTGCGTTGTTGCGAGTTTAAAATAGGAAAGTGATACGTTCTCGGATACGTAATACAGCTGATGCCTGTTTTCAGTACCTTTTGAATGAAACGACCCGTCTCATGGCAATTAAAAATTGTGGTTGACCGGTAAAAGACTTTCGCTGGCATCATAACCTCCATAAAAATTTTGCTTTTCCTGATCCAAATCAACTCATCTTGGACTCGTGTTTGTTGCCTTTTGGACACATCTTTGTTTAAATGAGCTTTTAAGAAAGTGGCAAGTAAAGCAACAAGCTGTCAGACGATGTTGTGAGGGAAATTGAAGTCCATCAACTTTTTTGTTTACAATAAATACGAAAAATTATTTCTTGCATCGTACTGATTTTAAAATAGGTACAAATGATTCGAATTAGATTTCATTTTCTGATACGTTACAGCTGATCAGACTGTTGTTACTGTTCTTGTTCTCGGTAATTTTCATTTGCGATCAAGTTTTAAATACATTCTTAGTCCTAAAGCCCATTTAGTCGAATAAACCTACTTTCCAGGGAGGTTTTATGTACAATTTGCTGTCCATTGTCTAGGAACCTGATAATTCTCGATCTCTACGCACTTCCATTGCCTCCATTTATGATTTTTCCTCTGGAAGATATTAGGTTTTCACCCAGAAAGATCCTCCCTGTTTCTGCCTGCGGTTGTTGAATAAGAAGATTCGGGGAGGAGGCTAGAAACTCCTACAGTCTCCAGCTTCGCTCCTCGCTCTTTACAATTCTGATTTGATTGACGGTTATGGGTATGTTTCCTTTCCAGTTTAGTTCATAAGATATGTGGCTGAATCTGAACATATATGGCCTCCGCTACTTTATTTTAGCGAAACGTTTTCCGTGGTCAAGTAAAGCGCTCTCAAGTATGCCGTTGATCTCCGCAGAGTTCTTTCGCGTATATTGTTCTGGACTGTCCTGTAAGTGGAATAATTCTGGTATTTTTTTCCCACTGTTCCTCGATTCGTTTTCTTGCAGCTGCCAGCGCTTTCAGATATACCGTGGATTTCTAAAGAGCGCCTTCATGTGTATTGTTGTACACTGTCTTGTAAGTCGCACAATTTCGTTGTTTCTTACTGTTCATCGATACGTTTTCTTGCGGCTGCCAGCGCTCTTTCCGTTTCATCGCTTTTTTCTGTCTCCTAGGCCAGTGGCGTTTTCAGTTTAGTTATTTCAGCCTTGTTTTCTGTAACGGTGGTTTTCAATTTTGCTATCACTCAGCTAATTCCCTTTTCTGCCCGGATCATACACGCTAGCGTAATGCGAAAATTTGCCAGCACGTAAATCAATCAGGTAGTTTGTTACTTGATTTGAAGGCGTTTGGAATGGAATTCAGATCCCACTAAGAAAAGACTGAAAAAGTTCGATTTTTGTGTGTGAACAAAACGGTTTGCATAATGGCGCCGACTCTGTTGACCATGATGGCCCGAGACGACTGTCCTGTGTCTTATTTGCTTAGCGGCTATAATCGGTAACGTGAGGTTATTCCTCATCCTTTACAAAAACAGAAATCTTCGCACCATCACCAACATGTACTTTCTAAACCTGGCCGCCGCAGATATCGTGGTTTCGGTACTAAGCATGTCAGTGACTGTGGTGACAATTATCAAACAGCACTGGGTGTTCGGACACACAGCGTACGTGGTGCTCGGGTTTTTCACCAATTTATCGTTTATAGCGTCTGTCATGTCTCTTGGAATGATCGCCATCAACCCATATTTTTACATCGTTAAGTCCAACACTTACACCAACGCATTCTTGAAGAGAAAAGCACTGTTTTACGGAGTCGCAGTCTCGGTTGTCTCCATATCTCTGGCTTTCCCTCCACTTTTTGGCTGGTCAGAATATAATTTCATTCGTGGAAAATCGTACTGTTTTGTTTACTGGCCTTCAAATGTCTACTATATGTATTTCATGATCACAGTTTGCTTTTTCGTACTTCTTTCTCTCGATTCTTTCAGTGATGGCTTTTTCGTATTACAACATTTTGACCTTTTTTCAAGGGACGCAAAAAGAAAAGTTTCTCTATCAAGAGGCAACCTCTATCATCAGTATCCTAAAAATGTAACATCAGATGAAACACTAAAGAAGAACAATCTAGACACTGAACAGAGTCTGCAACACGAAGACTGAAATGCTACAAATGAAAATGCCAAATGAGAACAATCCAAACATTATTCGGGAAGTAGACTCCAAACAAGTTAAAAGGCCAAAGGTAAATGGGTGAAACGAGTCCAAATCGAGACTGCGCCAGCTTCAAGTGACAGCGGAAGAAACTAGGATCACAAACACGTTTATTTCGGTGGTCACTCTGTTCATAAGTTGCTGGACACCATTCGCTGTGACAATGTGTTTTGATGTGTACTACCTAAGACCGTTGCCTCGCGCGGTAGATATAAGATCGCTGCTGCTTGGTTATCTAAACAGTATGTGCATGTAATCCTATATTGTATGGAGTGCGCAATCCTGCTTTTAAACGGGCATTACTGAATCTGTACTCTAGATTTATACCCGAACGGTTTCGATCTAGAAATGTGACACAACCAGGAAATTCTCCGCTAATGAACAGACCGCAACTTATAGCAACTTGAAAGACGGCAAATTACTACATGTAGTCGAACTGAAAAAGCAAAACGCCATTGATCCGAAACTGGGCCACGTGGATGTTTTTGCATGACTATCAAAGATAATTATTTTTATTTGTACAAATGCTAAAACTCAAACAAGACCTTAGATGGCTAAAAATTTTAGGGCATCATTTTAAAGTGATATTTTACTCCATTTTTACTTTTCTGAATATGTATTCCATCCGTTGTAATAATAAATATATCTTATTAGACGGTTTAGTGTGTAGTATCGTGGGATATTTTTACGAGTCGCGCCGTATTTTGGCGAGCCCGTAGGGCGAGTCAAAATACAAGAGACGAGTAAAAATATCCCACGATACTACACACTCAACCGTCTAATAAGGGATTTATTATTCAACTTAGCTACAAAATGGAAAAGTGGTTTATAAACTGTCTGAGTTGCGTGACAAACTAACGTGACTTCTGAGCAGCGAGTGAGCGCGCCAGCGGGGTCAGGTTTCGCGCGCTTGACGTGAGGTTGTTGTTGATTGGTCAAAAACGAAAACTTGTCAAACCTGTCAATCGAGCGAAGCGTCGGGATTTTGTTTCAAAGTTGCAAGGAAAACAAAGATGGAACAAGGCAAAACTGAATTATTTTCGGGTTTACAGTTAGATGAACAACAATGTTCTTGGTCACCGAGTAAAACTAAGAAAAGAAAGAACTCGACAGAACAAACAGAACTCGAAAGTCAAGTCAAACAAAGTTAAACAGCACTTCAAGCTCAGTCATCTTCGTCCGAATCACTAACCACGGGTCGTTTTGGAAGAGATAGCGGTGGAGATTTCTGACCGATAACAATTGTGCGTTTGTTGAAGACAGCTCCTGAGGAAAGATGGGTTCCGTTTCCTGACTTTGACAAACAAATGACAAAAAAGATTGTTAAGTTCCTCGGCGGGAATTTCTTCAATGGCCCTTGTTTCTTTAACGGACCTGAGGTCAGTTTTTGTCTTTTCTGTTGTATTTTAATACGTTTCGATTTTCTTCAATAAATAAAGAAATTTCATTGTCGTCTAGGTCATTGCTTGTCTCTAGGATCTCGTTTTCGTTAAAAACCTAAAAATTTGGTAAGCATTCATTGTTTTCTTCCGGAAAACGACCGTTTCGGCCATTTTTTCATCGTTCACCTTGTAAGCCTAATGCCTGACGTGGCATTTGTAGAAAACCTGTCAAACCGGTCTTCTGGAGTACAAATACCGTGGGATATTTGTACTCGTTTTGGGTGTTATTTGTACTCTACTGAATGCAGTTGAATAATAAAGATAAGTAATTTACATTTTATATCTCTGATTATTAAGGGTCCACCATAGGGTTCTCAGATCCCGCCATCCCGCCTATTTTTTCCTGTTAATCCCGCCAACCCAACCTTCTTTACGTCGAAATCCCGATCCCGCCTAAATTTTTAAATAGTTTTCTACTTTCATGATGAAAACCTCACATACCTTTATTCAATGCATAGACGACAGTAAAAGTAAACACGTTATGGTCGATTGTCTCGATATTATCTAAAATGAAATATCGCCACTATAAATGATCATAAAAAGTGTTTCGTTTGTGTTCTTCTGTTTTAGACCTGTTTTACCGTTTTCTTGTCCAGGTATGAGTGAAAGGTAAAAATTGACAAAGATTGTTTGCTACGATATTCTGCCGATTCTCGGTCCTTCCTTTTCTTGGAAGAGAACCTACTGAGTATGTAAATGAAATGGTGGTTGTTCAAGTTGTGGGGTGGTATTTGATCTGAAGGTCGGCGTTTCCTTAGAGACAAACGTTTTTCCACATTGTTTCTCTATGTACATCCAGCTGTATATCAATGGGTTGTGTCCTAAGACAAGGCTAGGGGCACAAAGGTCATGCAAGATCGGTCCAGTTATGAGGTATGCAAAAATGAAATGTAACAAAAGATTTATAAAAGTGGACTCACCTAACTGACAGTTTATTTTAAAGCTTTCAGCGTCTTTATATTGCTCGCTTTCAGTAAATTTCTTCTCGGAAATGTTTTTTTTCGAAGAGAGGCGTTCCTGCTCGCACTCTTTTCATAATATATAGCAACAAAATACCTCGTTTTTGGCGACCGCCGAAAACTGTTGCCTGGCTAGACTAACCATAGCTGATCATCAATCAATCTTTATTTCACGTACACCAAGTAAGAGGCACCAGCGACAATAAATAAATTGATGCAAGGTGTAAAGCAAATGGAGTCCACGGACCCCACATATAATACCAAATAAATAAATGGCTTAACATCACAAAATCACAAAAGTGCTTTGGAAATTTCGCATGAAAATGAATTTGAATAGTTTAAAATGATATGCACCATAACTGTCAGAGAGGCCCGGTTAGCTCAGTCGGTAGAGCATCAGACTTTTAATCTGAGGGTCATGGGTTCAAGTCCCATATCGGGCGACGTCCAGAACGTTCTGCATCCAGATTTAATTTTGTTTAATTTTAATCCAATTTAATTTATATTCGATCAAGTGATATAGATAAAAGCGAGTTCGTAATAGCTTGTACCATTATTCTTGGTGCACAAAAATAATTTTCCCTAGATTTGTGACAAAGATGTTTTAATCCAATTTTTTTTTGGGGGGGGGGATGGGGGGATTTGATTTTCTTAACCTTGGCTATGTTTGTCGGGTGACTGTATAGCACATGTACAATTCTTTAAGGGATTTGGTGTTGAGGCCCAGTCGATGACATAGTTTATGTGCCTGAAGGGTAAAGGGTACTTGGGTTCAAAAAGTCTGGTCATGCCTCCGAACTGTCCTATCCTGACAATGGTTTTTAGATTAGAGGTTGGGAGGAAGAGTACCTGTAGCAGCATGACTAAAGAAAATTCTGAGGTAAAAATTGTCCTCTTTATCTCGTTATAGTTACGAACCACCTTGGTACTGCACGCCTCGTGTTTTTATTATGAAGACATCCCTGATATAAGCAGCAAGCGCTCTAGTTGGTTCCTTACTAACAGGCTATTAGCTAATTGCCAAATGGACACCTTTCGGCGGCTGGTATATCGAAGGATAATGCCCGAGGCTGACAGAGTGTTCGAAAAATGAACTGTTAACTAAGAAGCGAAGCTTGGAGGGCAACTGTGAAATTTTGAGGACATTCTTTTAGCCAAGGGTATTATCCTCCGATATACCAGCGAGCAAGTGAGGGGGTCATTTATTTTATAACCCTCAGATTAATTTCCACAATGCGCACGCTTTATTGTGGTAAAGAGAAAACATCGCATCACAACACATTTGCAGCTAAACAAATCCAAGCTGGTTAGTTTTCTCGATTTTATTACCCTGTGATTGGATCTGAAAAGTTAAAACCTGAAAAAGTGACTTCCTTTCTTGTTTTCTTTCGTCAATAAAAACGGACGAAGGATATCAAATTGGACGACGGGTATTGCCTCACAATTAACCGCCGTCCGATTTTGTACCACGTGAAGTGTTTCCTCCACTGAGCGCGCACAAAATTAATCGGTGGGTTATATATCCTACGAGATGAGAAGTCGTGCGAAGAAGATGCCATAACACGTGGAGCATGAATTCCTAACCGAAGGTCTTTCTGTTTCATGCAATGGCAGCACTGACAAACGACTCAGTCTGTATACGAGACACTTTTCCGAATGAGTATTAACTGATGAATGTTTTACGCCGGATCTTCTGATCTATATATTTTGGCCTTGTGTTTTCATTTTCTCCTTTTTGGCTACAGTTTTGTTGCAAAGCGAGATTGTGAGTAAGTAGTAACAGGCCACTTTGTGTGTACATTAATTTCTGAGATGTACACCCGAGGATATACAAGAGGAAATTAAGGTTTTGCCTCCGACTGAAAACAAAACAAAACAAATATACAAGCAAGAAATAAAAAGAAAACAATAAAATAATAAAAAGGCCAAAAAAGTGCCCCGTGTGAGGATCGAACTCACGACCTTCAGATTCCTGATGCGGATTATGAGACTGACGCGCTGCCTACTGCGCTAACGAGGCAACTGATAGTTCGAGCATCAAGCTTTTAATCTGAGGGTCCTGGGATCAAGTCCCATATCGTGCGATTGATGTTTTTTCAACTGCAAGAAGGCTATAAATGAAAAATAAAGGTACCGATTTCTTTACACGAGGTACTTGTTTTGCCACGTATTTTCGTAGCACAAATTGTTTTGTAGATCTCTATTAATCCAACCTCCCCTTGATAACATCAAATTTCAATGGCTCGGGCTTAGCAATTGTTCTATTATTCAATGTTAGGCTGGGAATACAAAGAGGGAATACAAAGAGTGTTTCGCAGTTCATTCAGTAACTGGACTACTGAGAAAAACACTGAAAAACACTGTGAAGAAAAACACTGTGCCAGCCGTAGGAGATGACCAACAATATGAAAGAGGAGGATAGCAGAAGCAAGCAGACAGTATGGCCAATGTAGGCTTGTTGAACGAGGGAAGAAATGAGTGAGACTGGTTAAGAATTTTACTATTTTTCAGATTGTTAAGAATTTGTAGCCACTGTTTTGAAACAAGCAATCAAGGAAGCTAGAAACTGTTAGGTCAGGGCGTTCAGTGCTTATGCCTACAAACATGTTGAAATTGACTTTAGAGTGAGCATGCCTAGTCCAACAACAAGAACAAGAACGACAACAAAAACCAAACGCCACTGTATTCTTATTAAACTGGTCTATTTTTTCCAATACGTCAGTCAAACAAAGGTTTCTTTTCTGCGTTGTTGCGAGTTTAAAATAGGAAAGTGATACGTTCTCGGATACGTAATACAGCTGATGCCTGTTTTCAGTACCTTTTGAATGAAACGACCCGTCTCATGGCAATTAAAAATTGTGGTTGACCGGTAAAAGACTTTCGCTGGCATCATAACCTCCATAAAAATTTTGCTTTTCCTGATCCAAATCAACTCATCTTGGACTCGTGTTTGTTGCCTTTTGGACACATCTTTGTTTAAATGAGCTTTTAAGAAAGTGGCAAGTAAAGCAACAAGCTGTCAGACGATGTTGTGAGGGAAATTGAAGTCCATCAACTTTTTTGTTTACAATAAATACGAAAAATTATTTCTTGCATCGTACTGATTTTAAAATAGGTACAAATGATTCGAATTAGATTTCATTTTCTGATACGTTACAGCTGATCAGACTGTTGTTACTGTTCTTGTTCTCGGTAATTTTCATTTGCGATCAAGTTTTAAATACATTCTTAGTCCTAAAGCCCATTTAGTCGAATAAACCTACTTTCCAGGGAGGTTTTATGTACAATTTGCTGTCCATTGTCTAGGAACCTGATAATTCTCGATCTCTACGCACTTCCATTGCCTCCATTTATGATTTTTCCTCTGGAAGATATTAGGTTTTCACCCAGAAAGATCCTCCCTGTTTCTGCCTGCGGTTGTTGAATAAGAAGATTCGGGGAGGAGGCTAGAAACTCCTACAGTCTCCAGCTTCGCTCCTCGCTCTTTACAATTCTGATTTGATTGACGGTTATGGGTATGTTTCCTTTCCAGTTTAGTTCATAAGATATGTGGCTGAATCTGAACATATATGGCCTCCGCTACTTTATTTTAGCGAAACGTTTTCCGTGGTCAAGTAAAGCGCTCTCAAGTATGCCGTTGATCTCCGCAGAGTTCTTTCGCGTATATTGTTCTGGACTGTCCTGTAAGTGGAATAATTCTGGTATTTTTTTCCCACTGTTCCTCGATTCGTTTTCTTGCAGCTGCCAGCGCTTTCAGATATACCGTGGATTTCTAAAGAGCGCCTTCATGTGTATTGTTGTACACTGTCTTGTAAGTCGCACAATTTCGTTGTTTCTTACTGTTCATCGATACGTTTTCTTGCGGCTGCCAGCGCTCTTTCCGTTTCATCGCTTTTTTCTGTCTCCTAGGCCAGTGGCGTTTTCAGTTTAGTTATTTCAGCCTTGTTTTCTGTAACGGTGGTTTTCAATTTTGCTATCACTCAGCTAATTCCCTTTTCTGCCCGGATCATACACGCTAGCGTAATGCGAAAATTTGCCAGCACGTAAATCAATCAGGTAGTTTGTTACTTGATTTGAAGGCGTTTGGAATGGAATTCAGATCCCACTAAGAAAAGACTGAAAAAGTTCGATTTTTGTGTGTGAACAAAACGGTTTGCATAATGGCGCCGACTCTGTTGACCATGATGGCCCGAGACGACTGTCCTGTGTCTTATTTGCTTAGCGGCTATAATCGGTAACGTGAGGTTATTCCTCATCCTTTACAAAAACAGAAATCTTCGCACCATCACCAACATGTACTTTCTAAACCTGGCCGCCGCAGATATCGTGGTTTCGGTACTAAGCATGTCAGTGACTGTGGTGACAATTATCAAACAGCACTGGGTGTTCGGACACACAGCGTACGTGGTGCTCGGGTTTTTCACCAATTTATCGTTTATAGCGTCTGTCATGTCTCTTGGAATGATCGCCATCAACCCATATTTTTACATCGTTAAGTCCAACACTTACACCAACGCATTCTTGAAGAGAAAAGCACTGTTTTACGGAGTCGCAGTCTCGGTTGTCTCCATATCTCTGGCTTTCCCTCCACTTTTTGGCTGGTCAGAATATAATTTCATTCGTGGAAAATCGTACTGTTTTGTTTACTGGCCTTCAAATGTCTACTATATGTATTTCATGATCACAGTTTGCTTTTTCGTACTTCTTTCTCTCGATTCTTTCAGTGATGGCTTTTTCGTATTACAACATTTTGACCTTTTTTCAAGGGACGCAAAAAGAAAAGTTTCTCTATCAAGAGGCAACCTCTATCATCAGTATCCTAAAAATGTAACATCAGATGAAACACTAAAGAAGAACAATCTAGACACTGAACAGAGTCTGCAACACGAAGACTGAAATGCTACAAATGAAAATGCCAAATGAGAACAATCCAAACATTATTCGGGAAGTAGACTCCAAACAAGTTAAAAGGCCAAAGGTAAATGGGTGAAACGAGTCCAAATCGAGACTGCGCCAGCTTCAAGTGACAGCGGAAGAAACTAGGATCACAAACACGTTTATTTCGGTGGTCACTCTGTTCATAAGTTGCTGGACACCATTCGCTGTGACAATGTGTTTTGATGTGTACTACCTAAGACCGTTGCCTCGCGCGGTAGATATAAGATCGCTGCTGCTTGGTTATCTAAACAGTATGTGCATGTAATCCTATATTGTATGGAGTGCGCAATCCTGCTTTTAAACGGGCATTACTGAATCTGTACTCTAGATTTATACCCGAACGGTTTCGATCTAGAAATGTGACACAACCAGGAAATTCTCCGCTAATGAACAGACCGCAACTTATAGCAACTTGAAAGACGGCAAATTACTACATGTAGTCGAACTGAAAAAGCAAAACGCCATTGATCCGAAACTGGGCCACGTGGATGTTTTTGCATGACTATCAAAGATAATTATTTTTATTTGTACAAATGCTAAAACTCAAACAAGACCTTAGATGGCTAAAAATTTTAGGGCATCATTTTAAAGTGATATTTTACTCCATTTTTACTTTTCTGAATATGTATTCCATCCGTTGTAATAATAAATATATCTTATTAGACGGTTTAGTGTGTAGTATCGTGGGATATTTTTACGAGTCGCGCCGTATTTTGGCGAGCCCGTAGGGCGAGTCAAAATACAAGAGACGAGTAAAAATATCCCACGATACTACACACTCAACCGTCTAATAAGGGATTTATTATTCAACTTAGCTACAAAATGGAAAAGTGGTTTATAAACTGTCTGAGTTGCGTGACAAACTAACGTGACTTCTGAGCAGCGAGTGAGCGCGCCAGCGGGGTCAGGTTTCGCGCGCTTGACGTGAGGTTGTTGTTGATTGGTCAAAAACGAAAACTTGTCAAACCTGTCAATCGAGCGAAGCGTCGGGATTTTGTTTCAAAGTTGCAAGGAAAACAAAGATGGAACAAGGCAAAACTGAATTATTTTCGGGTTTACAGTTAGATGAACAACAATGTTCTTGGTCACCGAGTAAAACTAAGAAAAGAAAGAACTCGACAGAACAAACAGAACTCGAAAGTCAAGTCAAACAAAGTTAAACAGCACTTCAAGCTCAGTCATCTTCGTCCGAATCACTAACCACGGGTCGTTTTGGAAGAGATAGCGGTGGAGATTTCTGACCGATAACAATTGTGCGTTTGTTGAAGACAGCTCCTGAGGAAAGATGGGTTCCGTTTCCTGACTTTGACAAACAAATGACAAAAAAGATTGTTAAGTTCCTCGGCGGGAATTTCTTCAATGGCCCTTGTTTCTTTAACGGACCTGAGGTCAGTTTTTGTCTTTTCTGTTGTATTTTAATACGTTTCGATTTTCTTCAATAAATAAAGAAATTTCATTGTCGTCTAGGTCATTGCTTGTCTCTAGGATCTCGTTTTCGTTAAAAACCTAAAAATTTGGTAAGCATTCATTGTTTTCTTCCGGAAAACGACCGTTTCGGCCATTTTTTCATCGTTCACCTTGTAAGCCTAATGCCTGACGTGGCATTTGTAGAAAACCTGTCAAACCGGTCTTCTGGAGTACAAATACCGTGGGATATTTGTACTCGTTTTGGGTGTTATTTGTACTCTACTGAATGCAGTTGAATAATAAAGATAAGTAATTTACATTTTATATCTCTGATTATTAAGGGTCCACCATAGGGTTCTCAGATCCCGCCATCCCGCCTATTTTTTCCTGTTAATCCCGCCAACCCAACCTTCTTTACGTCGAAATCCCGATCCCGCCTAAATTTTTAAATAGTTTTCTACTTTCATGATGAAAACCTCACATACCTTTATTCAATGCATAGACGACAGTAAAAGTAAACACGTTATGGTCGATTGTCTCGATATTATCTAAAATGAAATATCGCCACTATAAATGATCATAAAAAGTGTTTCGTTTGTGTTCTTCTGTTTTAGACCTGTTTTACCGTTTTCTTGTCCAGGTATGAGTGAAAGGTAAAAATTGACAAAGATTGTTTGCTACGATATTCTGCCGATTCTCGGTCCTTCCTTTTCTTGGAAGAGAACCTACTGAGTATGTAAATGAAATGGTGGTTGTTCAAGTTGTGGGGTGGTATTTGATCTGAAGGTCGGCGTTTCCTTAGAGACAAACGTTTTTCCACATTGTTTCTCTATGTACATCCAGCTGTATATCAATGGGTTGTGTCCTAAGACAAGGCTAGGGGCACAAAGGTCATGCAAGATCGGTCCAGTTATGAGGTATGCAAAAATGAAATGTAACAAAAGATTTATAAAAGTGGACTCACCTAACTGACAGTTTATTTTAAAGCTTTCAGCGTCTTTATATTGCTCGCTTTCAGTAAATTTCTTCTCGGAAATGTTTTTTTTCGAAGAGAGGCGTTCCTGCTCGCACTCTTTTCATAATATATAGCAACAAAATACCTCGTTTTTGGCGACCGCCGAAAACTGTTGCCTGGCTAGACTAACCATAGCTGATCATCAATCAATCTTTATTTCACGTACACCAAGTAAGAGGCACCAGCGACAATAAATAAATTGATGCAAGGTGTAAAGCAAATGGAGTCCACGGACCCCACATATAATACCAAATAAATAAATGGCTTAACATCACAAAATCACAAAAGTGCTTTGGAAATTTCGCATGAAAATGAATTTGAATAGTTTAAAATGATATGCACCATAACTGTCAGAGAGGCCCGGTTAGCTCAGTCGGTAGAGCATCAGACTTTTAATCTGAGGGTCATGGGTTCAAGTCCCATATCGGGCGACGTCCAGAACGTTCTGCATCCAGATTTAATTTTGTTTAATTTTAATCCAATTTAATTTATATTCGATCAAGTGATATAGATAAAAGCGAGTTCGTAATAGCTTGTACCATTATTCTTGGTGCACAAAAATAATTTTCCCTAGATTTGTGACAAAGATGTTTTAATCCAATTTTTTTTTGGGGGGGGGGATGGGGGGATTTGATTTTCTTAACCTTGGCTATGTTTGTCGGGTGACTGTATAGCACATGTACAATTCTTTAAGGGATTTGGTGTTGAGGCCCAGTCGATGACATAGTTTATGTGCCTGAAGGGTAAAGGGTACTTGGGTTCAAAAAGTCTGGTCATGCCTCCGAACTGTCCTATCCTGACAATGGTTTTTAGATTAGAGGTTGGGAGGAAGAGTACCTGTAGCAGCATGACTAAAGAAAATTCTGAGGTAAAAATTGTCCTCTTTATCTCGTTATAGTTACGAACCACCTTGGTACTGCACGCCTCGTGTTTTTATTATGAAGACATCCCTGATATAAGCAGCAAGCGCTCTAGTTGGTTCCTTACTAACAGGCTATTAGCTAATTGCCAAATGGACACCTTTCGGCGGCTGGTATATCGAAGGATAATGCCCGAGGCTGACAGAGTGTTCGAAAAATGAACTGTTAACTAAGAAGCGAAGCTTGGAGGGCAACTGTGAAATTTTGAGGACATTCTTTTAGCCAAGGGTATTATCCTCCGATATACCAGCGAGCAAGTGAGGGGGTCATTTATTTTATAACCCTCAGATTAATTTCCACAATGCGCACGCTTTATTGTGGTAAAGAGAAAACATCGCATCACAACACATTTGCAGCTAAACAAATCCAAGCTGGTTAGTTTTCTCGATTTTATTACCCTGTGATTGGATCTGAAAAGTTTAAACCTGAAAAAGTGACTTCCTTTCTTGTTTTCTTTCGTCAATAAAAACGGACGAAGGATATCAAATTGGACGACGGGTATTGCCTCACAAGCGCCGTCCGATTTTGTACCACGTGAAGTGTTTCCTCCAATGAGCGCGCGCAAAATTAATCGGCAGGTTATATATCCTACGAGAAGAGAAGTCGTGCGAAGAAGATGCCATAACACGTGGAGCATGAATTCCTAACCAAAGGACTTTCTGTTTCATGCAATGGCAGCACTGACAAACGACTCAGTCTGTATACGAGGCACTTTTCCGAATGAATATTAACTGATGAATGTTTTACGCCGGAACTTCTGATCTTTATATTTTGGCCTTGTGTTTTTATTTTCTCCTTTTTGGCTACAGTTTTGTTGCAAAGCGAGATTGTGAGAAAGTAGTAACAGGCCACTTTGTGTGTACATTAATTTCTGAGATGTACACCCGAGGATGTACAAGAGGAAATGAAGGTTTTGCCTCCGACTGAAAACAAAAAAAAACATATAAACAAGCAAGAAAAAAGAGAAAACAATAAAATAACTAAAAGGCCGAAAAAGTGCCCCGTGTGAGGATCGAACTCACGACCTTCAGATTCCTGATGCGGATTATGAGACTGACGCGCTGCCTACTGCGCTAACGAGGCAACTGACAGTTAGATATTATTAACAAACAGAAAGATGAATAAGTTACAATTAAGTGCACCCAATTAGATCGTTGTCAGCGGCCCGGTTAACTCAGTCAGTAGAGCATCAAGCTTTTAATCTGAGGGTCCTGGGATCGAGTTCCATATCGTGCGATTGATGTTTTTTCAACTGCAAGAAGGCTATAAATGAAAAATAAAGGTACCGATTTCTTTACACGAGGTACTCGTTTTGCCACGTATTTTCGTAGCACAAATTGTCTTGTAGATCTCTGTTAATCCAACTCCCCTTGATAACATCAAATTTCAATGGCTCGGGCTTACCAATTGTTCTATTATTCAACGTTAGGCTGGGAATACAAAGAGTGGCAAATCGGTATTGTATTTTGTTTCGCAGTTTATTCAGTAACTGGACTACTGACAAAAAGACTGAAAACCACTGTGAAGAAAAACACTGTGCCAGCCGTAGGAGATGGCCTACAATATGAAAGAGGAGGATAGCAGAAGCAAGCAGACAGTATGGCCAATGTAGGCTTGTTGAACGAGGGAAGAAACGAGTGAGACTGGTTAAGAATTTTACTATTTTTCAGATTGTTAAGAATTTATAGCCACTGTTTTGAAACAAGCAATCAAGGAAGCTAGAAACTGTTAGGTCAGGGCGTTCAGTGCTTATGCCTACAAACATGTTGAAATTGACTTTAGAGTGAACATGCCTAGCCCAACAACAAGAATAAGAACGACAACAAAAACCGAACGCCACTGTATTCTTATTAAGCTGGTCTATTTTTTTCCAATACGTCAGTCAAACAGAGGTTTCTTTTCTGCATTGTTCCGAGGTTAAAATAGCAAAGTAATACGTTCTCGGATACATAATACAGCTGATGCCTGTTTTCAGTACCTTTTGAATGAAACGACCTGTCTCATGGCAATGAAAAATTGTGATTGACAGCTAAACGACTTTCGCTGGTAGCGTAACCTCCATAAAAAGTTTGCTTTTCCTGATCCAAATCAACTCATGTTGGACTCGTGTTTGTTGCCGTTTGGCTACATCTTCGTTTAAATGAGCTTTTTAAGAAAGTGGCAAGTAAAGCAACAAGTTGTGAGACGATGTTGTGAGGGAAATTGAAGTCCATCAATTTTTTTTTTACAATAAATACGAAAAATTATTTCTTGCATCGTACTGATTTTAAAATAGGTACAAGTGATTCGAATTAGATTTCATTTTCTGATACGTTACAGCTCATCAGACTGTTGTTACTGTTCTTGTTTTCGGTAATTTTCATTTGCGATCAAGTTTTAAATACATTCTTAGTCCTCAAGCCCAATTAGTCGAATAAGCCTACTTTCCAGGGAGGTTTTATTTGCAATTTGCTGTCCATTGTCTAGGAACCTGATAATTCTCGATCTCTACGCACTTCCATTGGCTCCGTTTATAATTTTTCCTCTGGAAGACATTAGGTTTTCAGCCAGAAAGATCCTCCCTGTTTCTGCCTGCGGTTGTTGAATAAGAAGATTCGGGGAGGAGGCTAGAAACTCCTACAGTCTCCAGCTTCGCTCCTCGCTCTTTACAATTCTTATTTGATTGACGATTATGGGTATGTTTCCTTTCCAGTTTAGTTCATAAGATATGTGGCTGAATCTGAACATATATGGCCTCCGCTACTTTATTTTAGCGAAACATTTTCCGTGGTCAAGTAAAGCGCTCTCAAGTATGCCGTGGATCTCCGCAGTGTTCTTTTGCGTATATTGTTCTGGGCTGTCCTGTAAGTCGTATTATTCTACTATTTTTTTTTCAACTGTTCCTCGATTCCTTTCGTTGCAGCTACCAGCGCTTATTCCGTTTCATAGCTTTTTTCCGTCTCCTGTTCCAGTGGCTTTTTTTCAGTTTAGTAATTCCAGCCTTTAACTTTATGGCTCAGGAAGTCTGATGATGGGTTTGTTCCGTTTCCTGATTAGTTTATTGATATATTTCTATATTTTGTGCCTGAATTTGTACTTCCATGCCCTCCGCTGCTTTTAGCACAACATCTTCCATGGACGTGTACGGGCTCTCAGATATACCGTGGATTTCTAAAGAGCGCCTTCATGTGTATTGTTGTGCACTGTCCTGTAAGTCACACAATTTCGTTGTTTCTTACTGTTCATCGATATGTTTTCTTGTGGCTGCCAGCGCTCTTTCCGTTTCATCGTTTTTTCTGTCTCCTAGGCCAGTGGCGTTTTCAGTTTAGTTATTTCAGCCTTGTTTTCTGTAACGGTGGTTTTCAATTTTGCTATCACTCAGCTAATTCCCTTTTCTGCCCGGATCATACACGCTAGCGTAATGCGAAAATTTGCCAGCACGTAAATCAATCAGGTAGTTTGTTATTTGATTTGAAGGCGTTTGGAATGGAATTCAGATCCCACTAAGAAAAGACGGAAAAAGTTTGGTTTTTGTGTGTGAACAAAATGGTTTGCATAATGGCGCCGCCTCTGTTGACCATGATGGCCCCAGACGACTGTCCTGTGTCTTATTTGCTTAGCGGCTATAATCGGTAACGTGAGCTTATTGCTCATCCTTTACAAAAACAGAAATCTTTGCACCATTACCAACACTGATGTACATTCTAAACCTGGCCGCTGCAGATATCGTGGTTTCGGTACTAAGAATGCCAGTGACTGTGGTGACAATTATCAAACAGCACTGGGTGTTCGGACACAAAGCCTACGTGGTGCTCGGGTTTTTCACCATTTTATCGTTTATAGCGTCTGCCATGTCTCTTGGAATGATCGCCATGAACCGATATTTTTACATCGTCAAGTGGAACACTTACACCAACACATTCTCGAAGAGAAAAGCACTGTTTCACGGAGTCGCAGTCTGGGTTGTCTCCATATCTCTGGCTTCCCGTCGACTTTTCGGCTGGTCAGAATATAATTTCATTCCTGGGAAATCGTACTGTTTTGTTTATTGGCCTTCAAATGTCTACTACATGTATTTCATGATCACAGTTTGCTTTTTCGGACGTCTTTCAGTGATGGCTTTTTCGTATTACAACATTTTGACCTTTACAAGGGACGCAAAAAGAAAAGTTTCTCTATCAAGAGGCAACCTCTATCATCAGTATCCTAAAAATGTAACATCAGGTGAAACACTAAAGAAGAACAATCTAGACACTGAACAGAGTCTGCAACACGAAGACTGAAATGCTACAAATGAAAATGCCAAATGAGAACAATCCAAACATTGTTCGGGAACTAGACTCCAAACAAGTTAAAAGGCCAAAGGTAAGTGGGCGAAACGAGTCCAAATCGAGACTGCGCCAGCTTCAAGTGACAGCGGAAGAAAGTAGGATCACAAACACGTTTATTTTGGTGGTCGCTCTGTTCATAATTTGCTGGACACCATTCGCTGTGACAATGTTTCTTGATATGTATTACCCAAGACCGTTGCCTCGCGCGGTAGATATAATATCGCTGCTGCTTGGTTATCTAAACAGTATGTGTAATCCTATATTGTATGGAGTGCGCAATCCTGCTTTGAGACGGGCATTAGTGAAACTGTACTCTTGATTTATACCCGAACGGTTTCGATCTACAACTGTGACACGACCAGGAAATTCTCCGCAAACGAACAGACCGCAACTTATAGCAACTTGAAAGACGGCAAGTTACTACATGTAGTCGAACTGAAAAAGCAAAACGCCTTTGATCCGAAACTGGGCCACGAAGATGTTTTTGCGTGACTGTCAAAGATACTTATTTTTATTTGTACAAGTGCTAAAACTCAAACAAGACCTTAGATGGCTAAAAATTTTAGGGCATCATTTTAAAGTGATATTTTACTCCATTTTCAGTATTCTAAATATGTATTCCATCCGTTGTAATAACGATAAGTAATTTACATTTTATATCTCTGATTATTAACCATTATTGAGTTATTGGGGACACAGAAATCCTGAGAATCCCGGAATAACTAGAAGGGAAAATTCAAAGTAATCTCTCTTTACTAGTCTTTTGGAATGAGATTTTATAAGTACAGTTGAAGTCCTTTATGATTACGTAATAAGGTAAAAAAAAAACTAATTATATAACTTATTCGGAGAAATCGTGAGTTCAAATGTACAAAATAATAACTAGTCTATGATTTTTGCTTGGACTAAGTACGTGATCTTTTTTGGGAATGGGACTTAAGCGTGAGAATCAAAGAGATGAAATAAGTGAAGTGGCCATATGGACTTCTCAATAGTTGATATTTTTGTCTTTTCTTTCAAACAAAACTGATATTTGAATAAAAATGAGTCAGACTGGTGTCCATAATCAAAAAACAAAGGCAAACGTTATCGCAGCTGTTCATAAAATAAACGTGTAAAGCCGTGGTGCATAGATCTATCTATAAGGACAAAAGTCTTAAATATGTTTTTTAACACAAAAAAATGAACATTAGCTTTCAGTTTTGAACTGAACCTTGCCAAGCAGCAGCCGCTCCCCACTTTTATACGTGATGAGTTGAAGTGCGATGGCAGAGCCGGGCACCAAACTCAGAGCTTGCGTTAACGCTCGTTTAGGTGAATCAATTTTTGGATTTAATTTCTTCAGATTGTTTAGATTGTCGCTTTAACGCGAACAAAAATCTGAAAAAAAGATCACTTCATTTTCGTTGCATGACACCCTGAATGAATGTGTGCTACTTACGTCAGATCTAAGCTAACTCTGGGGTAAAACTGAGTTTACAAAATTCGCACTTTGTTAACAAGAAAGGAAGCTACCTTATTGCAGGACTGGAATGTTTGCCACAAACAGCCTTAAAATCACGATTTTTGAAGAATCCTTTTCGCAACCACTGACATGCTCTCGCGAATAATTAAAGAGTTTGTATAATCGTAACGGACATCTAAACAGAATTTTGCTTAAAAATTAAAAAGGGTTTTCTATTACTCTTATGTTTCCAATAATTACTGTAGCAATCAATCAATCAATCAATCAATCAATCAATCAATCAATCAATCAATCAATCAATCAATCAATCAATCAATCTTTATTTCACGTACACCACGTAAAAGTCACCAGCGAGAATAAATAAATTGATGCAAGGTGTAAAGCAAATGGAGTCCACGGACCCCACAAATAATACAAAATAAATAAATGGCTTAACATTACAAAATCACAAAAGTGCTTGGGAAATTTCGCATGAAAATAAGTATGAATAGTTTAAAATTATATGCACTATAACTGTCAGAGAGGCCCGGTTAGCTCAGTCAGTAGAGCATCAGACTTTTAATCTGAGGGTCATGGGTTCAAGTCCCATATCGGGCGACGTCCAGAACTTTCTGCATCCAGGTTTAATTTTGTTTAATTTTAATGCAATTTAATTTGTAATCAATCAAGTGATATAGATAAAAGTGATTTCGTAATAGTAGATACTTGTACCATTATTCTTGGTGCACAAAAATAATTTTCCCTAGATTTGTGACAAAGATGTTTTAATCCAATTTTTTTTTTGGGGGGGGGGAATGGGGGGATTGGATTTTCTTAACCTTGGCTATGTTTGTCGGGTTACTGTATAGGACATGTACAATTCTTTAAGGTATTTTGTGTTGAGGCCCAGTCGATGACATTATGTGCCTGAAGGGTAAAGGGTACTTGGGTTCAAAAAGCCTGGTCATGCCTCCGAACTGTCCTATCCTGATAATGGTTTTTAGATTAGAGGTTGGGAGGAAGAGTACCTGTAGCAGCATGACTAAAGAAAATTCTGAGGTAAAAATTGTCCTCTTTATCTCGTTATAATTACGAACCACCTTGGTACTGCACGCCTTGTGTTTTTATTATGAAGAAATCCCTGATATAAGCAGCAAGTGCTCTAGTTGGTTCCTTACTAAGAGGATATTAGCTAATTGCCAAATGAACACCTTTCGGCGCCTGGTATATCGAAGGATAATGCCCAAGGCTGACAGAGTGTTCGAAAAATGAACTGTTAACTAAGAAGCGAAGCTTGGAGGGCAACTGTGAAATTATGAAGACATTCTTTTAGCCAAGGGTATTATCCTCCGATATACCAGCGAGCAAGTAAGGGGGTCATTTATTTTATAACCCTCAGATTAATTTCCACAATGCGCACGCTTTATTGTGGTAAAGAGAAAACATCGCATCACAACACATTTGCAGCTAAACAAATGCAAGCTGGTTAGCTTTCTCGATTTTATTACCCTGTGATTGGATCTGAAAAGTTAAAACCTGAAAAAGTGACTTCCTTTCTTGTTTTCTTTCGTCATTAAAAACGGACGAAGGATACCAAAATGGCGACGGGTATTGCCTCATAACCGCCGTCCGATTTTGTACCACGTGAAGTGTTTCCTCCAATGAGCGCGCGCAAAATTAATCGGTGGGTTATATGTCCTACGAGAAGAGAAGTCGTGCGAAGAAGATGACATAACACGTGGAGCATGAATTCCTAGCCAAAAGACTTTCTATTTCATGTAATGCCAGCACTGACAAACGACTCAGTCTGTATACGAGGCACTTTTCCGAATGAATATTAACTGATGAATGTTTTACGCCGGAACTTCTGGTCTTTATATTTTGGCCTTGTGTTTTCATTTTCTCCTTCTTGGCTACAGTTTTGTTGCAAAGCGAGATTATGAGTAAGTAGTAACAGGCCACTTTGTGTGTACATCAATTTCTGAGATGTACACCCGAGGATGTACAAGAGGTAATTAAGGTTTTGCCTCCGACTGAAAACAAAATAAAACAAATAAACAAGCAGGGAAAAAACAAACAAAAAACAATAAAATAACAAAAAGGTCAAAAAAGTGCCCCGTGTGAGGATCGAACTCACGACCTTCAGATTCCTGATGCGGGTTATGAGACTGACGCGCTGCCTACTGCGCTAACGAGGCAACTGATAATTACATATCATTTAACAAACAGAAACATGAATAGGTTACAATTAAGTGCACCCAAATTAGGTCGCTGTCAGCAGCCCGGTTAAGAATTGGTTAAGAATTGGTTAAGACTGGTTAACAATTTTCCTATTTTTCAGATTGTTAAGAATTTATAGCCACTGTTTTGAAACAAGCAATCAAGGAAGCTAGAAACTGTTAGGTCAGGATGTTTAGTGCTTATGCCTACAAACATGTTGAAATTGACTTTAGAGTGAACATGCCTAGCCCAACAACAAGAACAAGAACGACATTAAAAACCGAACGCCACTGTATTCTTATTAAACTGGTCTATTTCTTCCCAATACGTCAGTCAAACAAAGGTTTCTTTTCTGCATTGTTGCGAGTTTAAAATAGCAAAGTGATACGTTCTCGGATACGTAATACAGCTGATGCCTGTTTTCAGTACCTTTTGAATGAAAGGACCCGTCTCATGGCAATGAAAGATTGTGATTGACAGCTAAACGCCTTTGGCTGGTAGCATAACCTCCATAAAAATTTTGCTTTTCCTGATCCAAATCAACTCATCTTGGACTCGTGTTTGTTGCTGTTTGGCCACGGTGACATCTTCGTTCATCATGGAGCTTTTAAGAAAGTGGCAAGTAAAGCAACAAGTTGTGAGACGATGTTGTGAGGGAAATTGAAGTCCATCAACCTTTTTTTATACAATAAACACGAAAAATTATTTCTTGCATCGTACTGATTTTAAAATAGGCACAAATGATTCGAATTAGATTTCATTTTCTGATACGTCACAGCTGATCAGACTGTTGTTACTGTTCTTGTTCTCGGTAATTTTCATTTGCGATCAAGTTTTAAATACATTCTTAGTCCTCAAGCCCATCTAGTCGAACAAGCCTACTTTCCAGGGAGGTTTTATGTACAATTTGCTCTCCATTGTCTAGTAGCCTGCGTGTCTAGGAACCTGATAATTCTCGATCTCTTCGACTTCCATTGCCTCCGTTTATAATTTTTCCTCTGGGAGACATTAGGTTTTCAGCCAGAAAGATCCTCCCTGTTTCTGCATGCGGTTGTTGGATAAGAAGATTCGGGGAGGAGGCTAGAAACTCCTACAGTCTCCAGCTTCGCTCCTCGCTCTTTACAATTCTGATTTGATTGACATTATGGGTATGTTTCCTTTCCAGTTTGGTTCATAAGATATGTGGCTGAATCTGAACATATATGGCCTCCGCTACTTTATTTTAGCGAAACATTTTCCGTGGTCAAGTAAAGCGCTCTCAAGTATGCCGTGGATCTCCTCAGAGTTCTTTCGCGTATATTGTTCTGGACTGTCCTGTAAGTCGTATTATTCCACTATTTTTTTTTAACTGTTCCTCGATTCATTTCCTTGCAGCTACCAGAGCTTGTTCCGTTTCATAGCTTTTTCCATCTCCTGTTCCAGTGGCTTTTTTTCAGTTTAGTAATTTCAGCCTTTAACTTTATGGCTCAGGAACTCCAATGATCGGTTTGTTCCGTTTCCTGGTTAGTTTATTGATATATTTCTATATTTTGTGCGTGAATTGGGACTTCCATGCCCTCCGCTGCTTTTAGCACAACATCTTCCATGGACGTGTAACGGCTCTGAGATATACCGTGGATTTCTAAAGAGCGCCTTCATGTGTATTGTTGTGCACTGTCCTGTAAGTCACACAATTTCGTTGTTTCTTACTGTTCATCGATACGTTTTCTTGCGTCTGCCAGCACTCTTTCCGTTTCATCGTTTTTTGTCTCCTAGGCCAGTGGCGTTTTCAGTTTAGTTATTTCAGCCTTGTTTTCTGTAACGGTGGTTTTTAATTTTGCTATCACCCCGCTAATTCCCTTTTCTGCCCGGATCATACACGCTAGCGTAATGCGAAAATTTGCAAGCAGATAAATCAATCAGGTAGTTTCTAACTTGATTTGCAGGCGTTTGGAATGGAATTCAGATCCCACTAAGAAAAGACGGAAAAAGTTCGATTTTTGTGTGTGAACAAAACGGTTTGCATAATGGCGCCGACTCTGTTGACCATGATTGCCCCAGACGACTGTCCTGTGTCTTATTTGCTTAGCGGCTATAATCGGTAACGTGAGTTTATTCCTCGTCCTTTACAAAAACAGAAATCTTTGCACCATCACCAACATGTACATTCTAAACCTGGCCTCCGCAGATATCGTGGTTTCGGTACTAAGCATGCCAGTGACTGTGGTGACAATTATCAAACAGCACTGGGTGTTCGGACACAAAGCGTACGTGGTGCTCGGGTTTTTCACCATTTTATCGTTTATAGCGTCTGTCATGTCTCTTGGAATGATCGCCAATCATCCGATATTTTTACATCGTCAAGTGGAACACTTACACCAACACATTCTCGAAGAGAAAAGCACTGTTTCACGGAGTCGCAGTCTGGGTTGTCTCCATATCTCTCGCTTCCCCTCCACTTTTCGGCTGGTCAGAATATAATTTCATTCCTGGGAAATCGTACTGTTTTGTTTACTGGCCTTCAAATGTCTACTATATGTATTTCATGATCATAGTTTGTTTTTTCGGACATCTTTCAGTGATGGCTTTTTCGTATTACAACATTTTGACCTTTACAAGGGACGCAAAAAGAAAAGTTTCTCTATCAAGAGGCAACCTCTATCATCAGTATCCTAAAAATGTAACATCAGGTGAAACACTAAAGAAGAACAATCTAGACACTGAACAGAGTCTGCAACACGAAGACTGAAATGCTACAAATGAAAATGCCAAATGAGAACAATCCAAACATTATTCAGGAACTAGACTCCGAACAAGTTAAAAGGCCAAAGGTAAATTGGGTGAAACGAATCCAAATCGAGACTGCGCAGCTTCAAGTGACAGCGGGAGAAACTAGGATCACAAACACGTTTATTTTGATGGTCGCTCTGTTCATAATTTGCTGGACACCATTCGCTGTGACAATGTTTTTTGATATGTATTACCCAAGACCGTTGCCTCGCGCGGTAGATATAATATCGCTGCTGCTTGGTTATCTAAACAGTATGTGTAATCCTATATTGTATGGAGTGCGCAATCCTGCTTTTAAACGGGCATTACTGAATCTGTACTCTAGATTTATACCCGAACAGTTTCGATCTACAAATGTGACACGACCAGGAAATTCTCTGCAAATGAACAGACCGCAACTTATAGCAACTTGAAAGACGGCAAGTCACTACATGTAATCGAACTGAAAAAGCAAAACGCCTTTGATCCGAAACTGGACCACGTAGATGTTTTTGCATGACTATCAAAGATAATTATTTTTATTTGTACAAATGCTCAAACTCAAACAAGACCTTAGATGGCTAAAAATTTTAGGGCATCATTTTAAAGTGATAGTTTACTCCATTTTTACTTTTCTGAATATGTGTTCCATCCGTTGAAATAACGATAAGTAATTTACATTTTATATCTCTGATTATTAACTATTATTGAGTTATTGGGGGCACAGAAATCCTGAGAATCCCGGAATAACTAGAAGGGAAAATTCAAAGTAATCTCTATTTACTAGTCTTTTGGAATGAGATTTTATAAGTACAGTTTATGTTACTTATGATTACGTAATAAGGTAAAAAAGACTGATTATATAACTTATTCGGAGTTCACATGTGCAAAATTATAACTAGTCCTTGATTTTTGCTTGGACTAAGTACGTGATCTTTTTTGTGAATGGGATTTAAGCGTGAGAAACAAAGAGATGAAATAAGTGAAGTGGCCATATGGACTTTTCAATAGTTGATATTTTTGTCTTTTCTTTCAAAGAAAACTGATATTTGAATAAAAATGAACCAGACTGGTGTCCATAATCAAAAAACAAAGGGAAACGTTATCGAAGCTGTTCATAAAATAAACGTGTAAAGCCGTGGTGCATAGATCTATCTATAAGGACAAAAGTCTTAAATATGTTTTTTAACACAAAAAATGATCATTAGCTTTAAGTTTTGAACTGAACCAAGCAGCACCCCATCCCCACGTTTATACGTGATGAGTTGAAGAGCGATGGCAGAGTCAGCCACCAAACTCAGAGCTTGCGTTAACGCTCGTTTAGGTCAATCAATTTTTAGATTTAAGTTCTTCAGATTGTTTAGATTGTCGCTTTAACGCGAACAAAAATCTGAAAAAAAGATCACTTCATTTTCGTTGCATGACACCCTGAATGAATGTGTGCTACTTACGTCAGATCTAAGCTAACTCTGGTAAAACTGAGTTTACAAAATTCGCACTTTGTTAACAAGAAAGGAAGCCTGAATGAATGTGTGCTACTTACGTCAGATCTAAGCTAACTCTGGTAAAACTGAGTTTACAAAATTCGCACTTTGTTAACAAGAAAGGAAGCTACGTTATTGCAGGACTGGAATGTTTGCCACAAACAGCCTTAAAATCATCATTTTTGAAGGATCATTTTTGCAACCACTGACATGCTCTCGCGAATAATTAAAGAGTTTGTATAATCGTAACCGACATCTAAACAGAATTTTGCTAAAAAATTAAAAAGGGTTTTGTATTACGCTTTTGCTTCCAATAATTACTGTAGCAATTAATCAATCAATCAATCAATCAATCAATCAATCAATCAATCAATCAATCAATCAATCACTCAATCAATCAATCTTTATTTCACGTATACCAAGTGAAAGTCACCAGCGAGAATCAATAAATTGATGCAAGGTGTGAAGCAAATGGAGTCCATGGACCGCACAAATAATACAAAATAAATAAATGGCTTAACATTACAAAATCAAAAAAGTGCTTTGGAAATTTCGCATGAAGATAAGTATGAATAGTTTAAAATTATATGCACTATAACTGTCAGAGAGGCCCGGTTAGCTCAGTCGGTAGAACATCAGACTTTTAATCTGAGGGTCATGGGTTCAAGTCCCATATCGGGCGAAGTTCAGAACGTTCTGCATCCAGGTTTAATTTTGTTTAATTTTAATGTAATTTAATTTGTATTCGATCAAGTGATATAGATAAAAGTGAGTTCGTAATAGTAGATACTTGTACCATTATTCTTGGTGCACAAAAATAATTTTCCCTAGATTTGTGACAAAGATGTTTTAATCCAAATTTATTTTTTGGGGGGGGGGGGGGAATGGAGGGATTTGATTTTCTTAGCCTTGGCTATGTTTGTCGGGTGACTGTATAGCACATGTACAATTCTTTAAGGTATTTCGTGTTGAGGCCCAGTCGATGACATTATGTGCCTAAAGGGTAAAGGCTACTTGGGCTCAAAAAGCCTGGTCACGCCTCCGAACTGTCCTATCCTGATAATGGTTTTTAGATTAGAGGTTGGGAGGAAGAGTACCTGTAGCAGCATGACTAAAGAAAATTCTGAGGTAAAAATTGTCCTCTTTATCTCGTTAAAGTTACGAACCACCTTGGTACTGCACGCCTCGTGTTTTTATTATGAAGAAATCCCTGATATAAGCAGCAAGCGCTCTAGTTGGTTCCTTACTAACAGGCTATTAGCTAATTGCCAGTGAACACCTTTCGGCGGCTGGTATATCGAAGGACAATCAGCCCGAGGCTGACAGAGTGTTCGAAAAATGAACTGTTAACTAAGAAGCGAAGCTTGGAGGGCAACTGTGAAATTTTGAGGACATTCTTTTAGCCAAGGGTATTATCCTCCGATATACCAGCGAGCAAGTAAGGGGGTCATTTATTTTATAACCCTCAGATTAATTTCCACAATGCGCACGCTTTATTGTGGTAAAGAGAAAACATCGCATCACAACACATTTGCAGCTAAACAAATCCAAGCTGGTTAGTTTTCTCGATTTTATTACCCTGTGATTGGTTCTGAAAAGTTAAAACCTGAAAAAGTGACTTCCTTTCTTGTTTTCTTTCGTTTTTCTTTCGTCAAATTGGACGACGGGTATTGCCTCACAAGCGCCGTCCGATTTTGTACCACGTGAAGTGTTTCCTCCAATGAGCGCGCGCAAAATTAATCGGTGGGTTATATATCCTACGAGAAGAGAAGTCGTGCGAAGAAGATGCCATAATACGTGGAGCATGAATTCCTAACCAAAGAACTTTCTGTTTCATGCAATGGCAGCACTGACAAACGACTCAGTCTGTATACGAGGCATTTTTCCGAATGAATATTAACGGATGAATGTTTTACGCCGGATCTTCTGATCTTTATATTTTGGCCTTGTGTTTTTATTTTCTCTTTTTTGGCTACAGTTTTGCTGCAAAGCGAGATTATGAGTAAGTAGTAACAGGCCACTTTGTGTGTACATTAATTTCTGAGATGTACACCCGAGGATGTACAAGAGGAAATGAAGGTTTTGCCTCCGACTGAAAACAAAACAAAACAAATAAACAAGCCAGAAAAAAAGAGAAAATAATAAAATAACAAAAACGCCAAAAAGGTGCCCCGTGTGAGGATCGAACTCACGACCTTCAGATTTCTGATGCGGAATATGAGACTGACGCGCTGCCTATTGCGCTAACGAGGCAACTGATAGATATCATTTAACAAACAGAAACATGAATAGGTTACAATCAAGTGCACCCAAATTAGATCGCCGTCAGCAGCCCAGTTAACTTAGTCAGTAGAGTATCAAGCTTTTAATCTGAGGGTCCTGGGATCAAGTCCCATATCGTGCGATTGATGTTTTTTCAACTGAAGAAGGCTATAAATGAAAAATAAAGGTACCGATTTCTTTGCACGAGGTATTCGTTTTGCCACGTATTTTCGTAGCACAAATTGTCTTGGAGATCTCTATTAATCCAACTCCCCTTGATAACATCAAATTTCAATGGCTCGGGCTTACCAATTGTTCTATTATTCAACGTTAGGCTGGGAATAGAAAGAGTCGCAAATCGGTATTGTATTTTGTTTCCCAGTTTATTCAGTAACTGGACTACTGACAAAAGCACTGAAAAACACTTTGAAGAAAAACACTGTGCCAGCCGTAGGAGATGGCCTACAATATGAAAGAGGAGGGTTGTAGAAGCAAGCAGACAGTATGGCCAATGTAGGCTTGTTGAACGAGGGAAGAAACGAGTGAGACTGGTTAAGAATTTTACTATTTTTCAGATTGTTAAGAATTTATAGCCACTGTTTTGAAACAAGCAACCAAGGAAGCTAGAAACTGTTAGGTCAGGACGTTCAGTGCTTGTGCCTACAAACATGTTCAAAATGGACTTTAGAGTGAACATGCCTAGCCCAACAACAAGAACAAGAACGACAACAAAAACCGAACGCCACTGTATTCTTATTAAACTGGTCTATTTTTTTCCAATACGTCAGTCAAACAAAGGTTTCTTTTCTGCATTGTTGCGAGTTTAAAATAGCAAAGTGATACGTTCTCGGATACGTAATACAGCTGATGCCTGTTTTCAGTACCTTTTGAATGAAACGACCCCTCTTATGGCAATGAAAAATTGTGATTGACAGCTAAACGACTTTCGCTGGTATCATACCCTCCATAAAATTTTGCTTTTCCTGATCCGAATCAACTCATCTTGGACTCGTGTTTGTTGCCGTTTGGCCACATCTTCATTTAAATGAGCTTTTAAGAAAGTGGCAAGTAATGCGCCGATCAATTCGAAACTTCAACACCCCCCCGGGCATACCCCGGGCATTTGACTGTGCATCGTGCCCGGGGAGGGGGGGAATTTGAACGTTGCGTTGCAAGGGTGGGGAATTTGAACCGGATTTATCTCTTGTTCTGACGTAATACGCCCGTGAGGTTTTTCAATTTTTGCAGGGTTTGACGGATTTACAAGATAGAATTTCGCCTTTGTTAGTGAATAACTCTTTCAAAAGGGCGTTAAAAGAAGTTTGAAGGTGTCATTACGGCATATCTCTTTCTGAAAGGCATGTAAAGTGCTTTATTGAAGACGAAATTTGTCTTTGAGGAGAGATAGTTCAGTACTATTTGGTGGGCATTTGAACGGCTTTAGGGAATTTGAACAAGCCAATCTTCAAAAGTTCAAATGCCGGGGGGCTGCCCGGGGGGGAGGGGGATGTTGAACTTTCGAGTTGATCGGCGCATAAAGCAACAAGTTGTCAGGGGATGTTGTGAAGGAAATTGAAGTCCATCAACTTTTTTTTTTCAATAAATACGAAAAATTATTTCTTGCATCGTACTGATTTTAAAATAGGTACAAATGATTCGAATTAAATTTCATTTTCAGATACGTTACAGCTGATCAGACTGTTGTTACTGTTCTTGTTCTCGGTAATTTTCTTTTGCGATCAAGTTTTAAATACATTCTTAGTCCTCAAGCCCATTTAGTCGAATAAGCCTACTTTCCAGGGAGGTTTTATGTACAATTTGCTCTCCATTGTCTAGGAACCTGATAATTCTCGATCTCTACGCACTTCCATTGCCTCCGTTTATAATTTTTCCTCTGGAAGACATTAGGTTTTCAGCCAGAAAGATCCTCCCTGTTTCTGCATGCGGTTGTTGAATAAGAAGATTCGGGGAGGAGGCTAGAAACTCCTACAGTCTCCAGCTTCGCTCCTCGCTCTTTACAATTCTGATTTGATTGACGGTTATGGGTATGTTTCCTTTCCAGTTTAGTTCATAAGATATGTGGCTGAATCTGAACAAATATGGCCTCTGCTACTTTATTTTAGCGAAACATTTTCCGTGGTCAAGTAAAGCGCTCCCAAGTATGCCGTTCTTTCGCGTATATTGTTCTGGACTGTCCTGTAAGTCGTATTATTCTACTATTTTTTTTTTCAACTGTTCCTCGATTCGTTTTCTTGCAGCTGCCAGCGCTCATTCCGTTTCATAGCTTTTTTCCGTCTCCTGTTCCAGTGGCTTTTTTCAGTTTAGTAATTTCAACCTTTAACTTTATGGTTCAGGAACTCCAATGATGGGTTTGTTCCGTTTCCTGTTTAGTTCATTGAGATATTTCTATATTTTTTGTGCCTGAATTTGTACTTCCATGCCCTCCGCTGCTTTTAGCACAACATCTTCCATGGACGTGTAAGGGCTCTCAGATATACCGTGGATTTCTAAAGAGCGCCTTCATGTGTATTGTTGTGCACTGTCCTGTAAGTCGCACAATTTCGTTCTTTCTTACTGTTCATCGATACGTTTTCTTGCGGCCGCCAGCACTCTTTCCGTTTCATCGTTTTTTCTGTCTCCTCTCCTGGGCCAGTGGCTTTTTCAGTTTAGTTATTGCAGTTATTGTAGTTGTTTCTGTCCTTAGAGACAAACGTTTTTTCCACATTGTTTCTCTATGTACATCCAGCTGTATATAAACGGCTTGTGTCCTTAGACAAGGCTAGGGGCACAAAGGTCATGCAAGATCGGTCCAGTTATGAGGTATGCAAAAATGAAATGTAACAAAAGATTTATGAAAGTGGACTCACCTAACTGACAGTTTATTTTAAAGCTTTCAGCGTCTTTATATTGCTCGCTTTCAGTAAATTTCTTCTGGGAAATGTTTTTTTTGTTGCGAAGAGAGGCGTTCCTGCTCGCACTCTCTTCATAATATATAGCAACAAAATACCTCGTTTTTGGCGACTGCCAAAAACTATTGCCTGGCTAGACTAACCATAGCTGATCATAGCTGCTCCAACATACGCTCAATGGCAAGGGTCGGAAAAGTTAAGAACGCATACGAGGCCAAGAAATGCAACACGGCAAATGCAAAACACCACAGAAGGACTCGTAATAGCTTGACATGCAGGCTACTCTTCCTTGTTCAATTCATTACTTGAAAGCCAACACACTTCATTCACAAACGATCCATTTCTATCAGCCTAAGCTGGTCAAATCATGCAGTCTCGTTAAAATTAAAATACCGTATCCCGCTACTTTCCCCTTGCGATTCTCGCATCCCGACCCCTTAATAACGCAAAATCCCGCATTCCGCCAAACCTATTGTGGACCCTCATTATTGAGTTATTTGGATAGATAGCTTTAGATAGATAGATAGCTTTATTAAAAGTAAAATCATTGCAGCCCCGGGCCGGCTGAAATGCGACCTACTTTACAAGGTCGCATGGGGCACAGAAATCCTGAGAATCCCGGAATAACTAGAAGGGAAAATTCAAAGTAATCTCTATTTACTAGTCTTTTGGAATGAGATTTTATAAGTACAGTTTATGTTACTTCTGATTACGTAATTAGGTAAAAACAAAACTGATTATATAACTTATTCGGAGAAATCGTGAGTTCAAATGTGCAAAATAATAACTAGTCCATGATTTGTGCTTGGACTAAGTACGTGATCTTTTTCGGGGATGGGATTTAAGGGTGAGAAACAAAGAGATGAAATAAGTGAAGTGGCTATATGGACTTTTCAATAGTTAATATTTTTCCCTTTTCTTTCAAAGAAAACTGATATTTGAATAAAAATGAACCAGACTGGTGTCCACACACGGTGGGGCCAGACCACCCCCTAAATGTTGTATGAAAAGGTGGGGTTTTTGGTTAGTTTTTAATAATCTTGTTACTTTTCATCCTTTCTTTACCAAACTTGGTAATTTGATATGGGACTTTGTGCCAAACAATTTGACATTGGTAATGCCAAATGTCAAATTATGACGGCATAATTGGTGACGTCATATTATTCTCTAAAATAAAATTTTAGGATTTGTAAATGTTTTCTAGTGTTTTAGAAAGAACACGCCAAGAGGAGTTGAACGCTGAAAACAGGGTTTTATATTACGCTGATGCTTCCAATAACTACTCAATCAAGCAATCAATCAATCAATCAATCAATCAATCAATCAATCAATCAATCAATCAATCAATCAATCAATCAATCAATCAATCTATCAATCAATCAAACAATCAATCAATCAATCAATCAAGTACACAAAGTAAAAGTCACCAGCGACAGCAAATGAAATGATGTAAAGTGTAAAGCAAATGAAGTTCACGGAAACCATAGCCTGTTGTGGACCCCACAAATAATACAAAATAGACAAATGGCTTAACATCACAAGATCACAAGATTGCTTTGGAAATTTCGCATGTAAATAAGCATGGATAGTTAAAAATTACATGCACCCAAACACATTACTGTCAGAGGCCCGGTTAGCTTTTAATCTGCGGGTCATGGGTTCAAGTCCCATATCGGTCGTATTCCAGACTTTTCTGCATCCGGATTTAATTTTGTTTAAATCAATTCAATTTAATTTATATTCGATAAAGTGATATAGATAAAAGCGAGTTCGTAATAGTGAATACTTGTACCATTATTCTTGGTGCACAAAAATAAATTTCTCTAGATTTGTGACATAGATCTATAGTTTAATCCATTTTTTTTGGGGGGGGGGGGGGTAAGGGGATTTGATATTCTTAACCTTGACTATGTTTGTCGGGTGATTGTATAGGACATGTGCAATTCTTTAAGGGATTTCGCGTTGAGGCCCAGTCGATGACATAGTTTATGTGCCTAAAGGGTAAAGGGTACTTGGGTTCAAAAAGCCTGGTCATGCCTCCGACTGTCCTATCCTGATAATACTTTTTAGATTAGAGGTTGGGAGGAAGAGTACCTGTAGCAGCATGACTAAAGAAAATTCTGAGGTAAAAATTGTCCTCTTTATCTCGTTATAGGAACGAACCACCTTGGTACTGCACGCCTCGTGTTTTTGTTATGGCGACATCCTCCGTATGTAAGCAAGCACTCTGATTGGCTCCTTGCTAACAGGCTATTAACTTTTTTACAATAACTGAGCGAATTCGAGCGCGCTGATTGGCTGTTTATTGTCAATAAGAGTACAGACGAATGAAACACGTAAAGCTGACGCAGTCAGCAAAAGTTTTGTCAAACTTTTTAGCGCTGCATTCTGAGTGTGGCGAGAAATGTACCAGAAAATCTAGTATTCTTCAATGAGAAAATCATCTAAAACATGTGAGGTGAAACTGAAGAAGCCATTGCAACCTTAGACAGGGACCGCGGAGACCATTTTAAAGTGGTAGGGCTAAAAAATCTGGCCAAGACAAACAAGCATTAGGGGTCACTGTTCCGCCATTTATCACGCATTTGCGCACCATCATCCATGTCATCTGAAGCCAAAAAAAATCATCTCAAGCAAAACAGTGGTAGGACGGTAGCCCTACCAGCCCCTCCCCCTCCCCCTCCCCCTCCCCCTCCCCCTCCCCCTCCTGAGGATGTTTGTTGAGGATTCAGAACTTAAAAATCGGAAGTGAGCGGGAATTTGTGCTGTCGATGAAATTAAGCTGTACCGTGTTTTGGCAGATTATTTTCTGAACAGTTTTCACTGGAATAAAGGTTAGTTTAGCAACTCGAGTTTCCCTTGTATTTCTGACCTTTTCTTACCAACATTTTTAATTTACGAGCCTGTGATTCTCCAAATTACAGCGATGAAATTCAGGTTCTGTGGCGATCTTCCATTGACTCTTGCATTTTTTTTCCTCCTTTTAAAAATCAGTTTTGCTTTTCTTCTTGTAAAAAACAAATTCACGCATAAAAAACTGACTCCAATTTGTTAAATATTAAGACAGATTCCGCTCAACGTTCGAGCAATAAGTGCAAAAAATATATTCTAAAAATCTACTCATAGCAGAGTAACATTTTCAATGCTATTTGAAACATCTCACTTTAGTTCACTTCTCCAAGTGACCCCGCGATGAAATTCTCAAGCATTGTCGAGAAAATTGATGCCGAATCTTGTAAGAATATGCTAAAAACGGGCGCCATTTTGTTTTGAACTGACATGAAGCATTTTTTAATTGAAACATGGATAACTTCAAATCCAATTTTCTCTCGCGGGGTCAGCATGGGAGCAAAAGTATCGATAAGTTCTTCTTATGTGTTCTCAAAATGTGACTGTGCTGCAAGTATTTTTTGGTAACTTAATTTTTGCAGCTACTGCTCGAACGTTGAGCGGAAATCGTCTTAAATACCCTACGATAAGAGACGTCGCGTGAAGAAGATGCCAGAACACGTGGAACATGAATTCTTAGCCAACGGACTTTCTTTCATGCAAAGGCAACGCAGACAAACGACTCAGTCTGTATACGAGGCACTTTGTAATGAATATTAACTGATGTTGTTTTACGCCGAATCTTCTGATCTTCATATTTTGGCCTTGTGCTGTCATTTTCTCCTTTTGGCTAGAGTTTTGCTGCAAAGTGAAATTATGAGTAATTAGTAAGTAACAGGCCATTTTGCTGAGTTTATGTACAAAAGGAACTTAGGGTTTTGCTTCTGACTGAAAGCGAATAGACAAGGAAAAAAAAAAAAAAAAAAGGCAAAAAGGCCAAAAAAGTGCCTCGTGTGAGGATCGAACTCACGAGCTTCAAATTTCTGTCGCGGATTATGAGACTGACGCGCTGCCTACTGCGCTAACGAGGCACCTGATAATTATACGGTATATTACAAACATACTGATCTAAACATTTCATTCAAGTCACACAGCTTTCTGACTCTTTGCCATCCTTTCAAACTTGCCTTTGTTAAACCTCCTCCCCCTTCACCACACAGGACGCATTCAGCCTTACTGTTCCCAGCAGTATGCAGGATGTCTGTTAGATAAGTACCTCGTAAAAACAGCAATGTATAGCGAGCAGTGGTTAAAGCAGCTATGTTACCAGTCGTATCATTACTTTAAACCTGAAAGGCACATTGGAATCAAAGGAATCCCACAAACAATGATTCAATTTTGTTGAAAATTACTTTTCTAGTTTTCTGACATTTTAAAAAAGTGGCTCTGGCTGCTGGTGGCCAGGATGGACATGGATCGCAACTTTGCCTTGTGTCTTGGAAAAATCTGTAAATAGTGATAGCGGCTTATTCTCTCTTTCAGAAAGTCACTTAATGTCTTCTTTCTCTGGTTTCAGGAGTATTTTACTTCTATTTCAGCACAGTTTTCATTCCTTTGAAGGACCTGATCGTTGACCTAAAGGTCATGACCTCGACTCTCATCGGTTGCTCAGATTTTTATCTGCTCCATGCTCGCCACAAACTGAATACAGGCTATTTAATCTTTACAAAGCCATTTTTAAAGTTAACTTTAAGTATTTTTGTTTTGTTTAATGGCGAACTGTTGCAATACAATTTGCATGATTTTTTTTAATATTTGTAATTGCCAATGTTTGTAAGCATTTTTTATGTTTTTAGATGCAAGCGCGTTGAGAATTTTATACTCGCACATAAGAACCTTTATTGTTATTATTATTATTATTATCATTATTATTATTATTATTATTATTATTATTATTATTATAGCAGGATTAACGTCTGTATGCTAAAAGCTAAACTAGCTACACAGGGTGCATAGCGTAACCTGTGAGCCTTGGAGTAAAAAAAAAAAATTTATATATATATATAATAATGTTTGTAACTAAGAGGTACTTATGAAATAAAGAAATACTAAAATCTAGAATCTAAAATCTAAAATCTCAACCATCCGTAAACTACATAAGATGACAGAGTTCTCTAGATCTGTCCATCCCTCAAGTTGCAACTTTGAAAGTTCGGGCAATGTTGAGTGTGCCTGACAGTACCGCCTTCTGCATCTTCCTCAGCACCTCTCTACTCCTGCTCCCTACGATCTCGTGCATCGTAGTGGCCATCTCCCGTGTCCACCCCCCCAAGGGCATCTATGATGATGTTGTGCTGTTGCACCTCGTAACCTGGGAACTGCTGTTTCAATTCCCAGCGCAGGGGGCCATACTTGAGGGTCTTCTCCTCGCTCTTCTTCTCTCTGTTGTTGACCCATGGACAGCTCATCTCTAGTCTGGTGATTTGCTTGCTCTTGTGATTGACGATGCGGGCGTCCACTCTGTTGGATATCATCTCTTGATGTTCTGGAAACATTGGCACATCCCAGTATGCCTGTACATCATCCGACTCGTATACAGGCTTGGGCTTGACCGGGGAGTACCAAGTTGGTATCTCATCTATGATTCCCAGGTCATGCAGCATCTCGTAAAACTGTACCTTCAACGCTGAGTCGTGTCGGGAGAGGTACTCGTTTTGTGCCAGCGCACTGCACCCGGACAAGATGTGCACAACGCTCTCTAGAGCCTTGCCGCACAACCTGCACATTGCCTGGCCCTCCGGACCTGTATGGGTCTTCTGGCTCGCATATAGGTAAGAGTTGCTGGTATAATTCAAAAAATGCCGGTGATTGTGTATGTTGGGCAGGTCTTCCACTCTGTCAACCACCAGAAGCATCCCTCAGCACTCAACTTCTCATCCCGTAACCTGGATGTAACTAGACTTCCTTGCCATCGCTGGTTCCTCACTTCTTCCTCTATCTTCTCGTCTTGACACTTCCTCACTTCCGTCTTGACAGAACGAGGGGAGTTCCAGATCAAGCTCGAGACCAAGCTCCTCTGCGAACCTAAACGCCTCTTTAACCATGGACCTCCGTCCCATCTCCTCCGCTCGCTCTTCAAACTCCCGCACCATTTTCATGGCCGGGTCTTCATTGCAGTAGAGTATAACTGCACCCTTGACCTTCATCAACCGAACGTAGGCCTCTGCCCCCCTTGCTTCTAGGTAGATATAACAGCGCACTCGAGCCACAGGGGTGCCTTCCCCCGTTCTCCACAACAATCTTTCGAGCTTCCCTGTCGATCTGCTGCAGATCCGTTATCGGCCACTGTTGCGTCCACATAAGGTATCCCAGCACCGGCAAGGCAAACTGGTTTGATGACAGAGGACTTGTCCAAATAATAGACATCCGTCGGAGGTACTCCTTGGCTGCACACTCTAAGACCAGTTTATCCTCCTGCATCACACTTTCGAGCACCCCCAGGAATTTGCACTGCTTCCCGTCCTCAAGACCTGGTATCCTGGCCGCCTCATCCAGTCTCACCCCCGCATCGTCAACCACTTGCATCCCCCTTCTCACGTGAACCACTGCGCACTTCTTGGGGTTCCACTCGAACCCCACATCCCCCATAGCTGCCTTGGCCATCTTCATGACCCGGCTGAGTTTGCTTTCAGATGCAGCGAAAATCTTGAGGTCATCAATGTATAGGAGATCTATAACCTTAACATTGATGGGTTTCGACAATCTGTATCCCTCGGTAGCACTGATCTTCCAGGCTAGTGGGTTCAAGCATACGGTGAACAGTCTCGGACATAGCGCATCTCCCTGGGGCTAGCCCTTGTTGAACTTTGTCGGTTCAGAGGTTTCCCACCCTTTCCTTGTGTTAACCACGACCTTCGTATTCCAACTCTTACATAGCTTACCAATGAACCTACACAACCAGACAGGAAACCTGTGCAGCATCAATACCCCATTTAACCAGCCATGATCCACTGAATCATATGCCTTCTTGACATCAATCCATGCCATACTTAAATTGCGCCTTCTCCTGTGACAGTCCAAAGCCACCGTTCTATCAATCAATAAGTTGTCTACCGTACCACTGCATCCCGCACGTGCACCCCTCTGCGCACCCTCCATCAAGTCATATTCGTCTAGATGCTTGTCTGTTGGGATCAGTAAGCAAGATGTGAACCATTTATACATCGTGTTTAAACAAGTAATGGGGCGCTGGTTGTCGCTAGTGAACTTCCCTGTCTTCGGAATCAGTGATGTCTTCCCTTCAAAACAACCAGGCTGGAAAATCTTCTTCATACTCAGAGGGAGCTTGAAAAGACGATACTACGCCTTCATGTAGGGCGTAAGCACGTTTCCACCAGAAATTGGCGAGACGATCTGGTTATTATTATTATTATTATTATTATTAAAACAAGTTCGTGGTGTAAGGCAGTGAATTGCGCTAAAAGAAACTCAGAAACAATTCCCTACACAAGAGATCACAGGAATGCCTTCGAAATCTCGTATGGAAAGGTACATGAATAGGATACAATTATATGCACACGATTAGATTGCTGTTAGCAGCCCGGTTAGCTCAGTCGGTCGAGCATCAGATCTGAGGGTCCTGGCTTCAACTCTCCTACCGGGCGACAGATGTGTTTTTGATATGCAAGTAGGCTATAAATAAAAATCAAAGATGCCAATTTCTTTATTAGAGGTATTCGTTTTGCCACCTATTTTCTTAGCTGCAATTTTTCTTTTATGTAACTCTTTGTCAATCCAACCACTCCTTGATACCACCAGATTTCAGTGGCTCAGGCTTGCCAATTGTTCTACGTGACCTTATACACCTTATTCCAAAATGGCGGAAAATACATTACTCTTTTGTCTCATTGTTAATTGGCCCTTGTTGCCTCGATCCTATCTGTAGAATTCAAAGGAATATTTGGCTTAAAACGAGGCAACAAGGGCCAATTAACATGGAAACAAAAGAATAATGTATTTTCCACCATTTTGGAATAAGGTGTATTATTCAGCTTTAGCCTGGGTATACAAAGAGTAACAAATCGTTATCGCATTTTGCTTCTCAGTATATTCACAAGGAAAAACAACGAAGTACGAAACAAGCTATTTGCACCTGACGAAAAACGCTCTGCCAGCCTTGGAGATGCCCTGCAATATGAAAGACGGAGGTAGCAGAAGCTAACAGACAGTGTGGCCATTGTAGGCACGTTGAACTAGAGAAGAAACGAGTGAGACTGGCTCAGGATTTTACCAGTTTCTTTGTTTTGTTCAAAGGAGAACAGCCACAATACCAGACGATGTTTTGAAATAATCAGTCAAGGAAGCCAGAAACTGTAAGGTTAGTACGTTCAGTGGTTATGCCTACAAACGAGTTGAAATTGAGTTTAGGGCGAACATTCCTAGTTTCACCCGACCCCCCCCCCCCACCCCCACCCCTAAAAAAAAAACTGCAACTCCACTGTACTCTATATCAAATTTTCCTTCACAATAAGTGAGTCAAAAAAGTATTTCTTTTTGCATCGTCACAATTTGAAAAAAGGCAAGTGATTGGAATTAGAATTCATTGTCGGATACGTGCTACAGCTGATGCCAGTTTTCAGTACCTTTAGAATTAAACATTCCGTCTCTTGCAATGAAAAATTGTGATTGGCAGCTAAACGACTTTCGCTGGCATCATAGCCTCCATAAAAATATCGCTTTTCCTGATACAAATCAACGCATCTTGGACTCGTGTTTGTTGCCTTAAGAAAGTGGCAAGTAAAGCAACAAGTTGTCAGACGATGTTGTGAGGGAAATTGAAGTCCGTCAACTTTCTTTTACAATAAATACGAAAAATTATTTTTTGCATCTTACTAATTATAAAATAGGTAGAAATGGTTCGAATTTCATTTCCTGATGCATTACAGCTGATCAGGCTGATGTTCCTGTTCCTGTTCTTGGTAATTTCATTTGCGATCAAGTTTTAAATACATTCTTAGTCCTCAAGCCCATTTAGTCGAATAAGCCTACTGCCTACACTTTGCTTTCCATTGTCTAGAAACCTGATAATTCTCGATTTCTGCGCACTTCATTGGCTCTGTTTACAATTTTTCTTCTGGAAGACACTAGGTTTTTATCCAGAAAGATCCTTCCTGTTTCTGCATCCATTTGTAGAATAAAAAGATTCGGGGAGGTGGCTAGAAACTCCTACGGTCTCCAGCTTTGCTCTCGCTCTTTACAATTCTGATTTGATTGACAATTATGAGTATGTTTTCTTTCCAGTTTAGTTCATAAGATATGTGGCTGAATCTGAACATCCATGGCTTCCTCTACGTTAATTTAGCGAAACATTTTCCGTGGTCATGTAAAAGCGCTCTCAAGTATACCGTGGATTTCCACAGAGTTCTTTTGCGTACAATGCTCCGGACTGTCCTGTAAGTCGTATTATTCTACTATTTTTTTTCAACTGTTCTTCGATTCGTTTTCTTGCAGCTGCTAGCGCTCATTCCATTTCATAGCTTTTTTCCGTCTCCTGTTCCAATGGCTTTTTCAGTTTAGTAATTTCAGCCTTTAACTTTATGGCTCAGGAACTCCGATGATGGGTTTGTTCCGTTTCCTGTTTACTTTATTGATATATTTCTATATTTTGTGCCTGAATTTGAACTTCCATGGCCTCTGCACAACATCTTTCATGGACGTGTAAGCGCTGTCAGATATACCGCGGATTTCTGAAGAGCGCCTACGTGTGTATTGGTGTGGACTGCCCTGTACATTGCTTGGAAAAAATTTTGGACGTTAAAAATTCGGACGTTTTATTTCGGACGTTTAATTTTCGGACACTTTTTCTCTCGTTTCGGACAAATTTCGGACAAAAATTTCGGACAGTTTGCTGAAACATGCCTAAAGTAAATTTACGCCTACAAAACATGAATTGGATTGGAGTAAAATAAGTGAAAATGATCATTTTACTACACCCTCAAGGTTTTACAAATACACCGAGGGGAAAACATAAATTCAATCAAGCTTTTGTCACTCTCAAGCAGTGTCTCAACTAGAGTTCGGTAGAGTTCGGCAGTATCGATGCGACAGTTGAGGATGAAAAGTATAGACCCTCTCCAATTGCAACGGGAGGGCTTCAGAAAGTCCTCCGAGCTACGTTTAAAATTGGTGACAGAAAGCGGTTTCTTCCCCTTCGTCTCATAGAGCTTATTCAAAAGAACTATGAGCTTCTTGATCAATCACCTCAGTCACCAACAGCTACAAATGAAGAAGAACCACACGCTAGTGACAATGAAGAGGACCTTCCAATTGTGTTGATTGATGATGAAGCAGAAGAGGACTAGCACCACTGACTGACTAGCACCCATAAAATGGGCTTGGATCGAAGATTGAAATAGCAACTGCAAAATTTAATTTATCTACGTTTTTGTCCTTCATAAAATCACGACATCTGAGCAAAGCCTAATCCGAATTTTAGCTATATCATGTATATTGGCCTTGAATATGTGATGGCGTCGCCCAAGAAAGTTCTTTCACGTTTTGTACTGTACTGTTAAAATTTCGGACACTTAAAAATTTCGGACGGTTTTATTTTCGGACACTATTTTTGTCCGAAATTAAAATCGTCCGAAATTTGTTGCAAGTAGCGTAAGTCGCATAATTTCATTGTTTTTTTTCTTACTGTTCATCGATACGTTTTCTTGCGGCTGACAGCGCTCTTTCCGTTTCATCGCGTTTTCTGTCTCCTAGGCCAGTGGCGTTTTTAGTTTAGTTATTTCAGCCTTTTTTCCTGTAACGGTGGTTTCCAATTTTGCTATCACCCCGCTAATTCCCTTTTCTGCCTGGATCATACACGCTAGCGTAATGCAAAAATTTACCAGCACGTAAATCAGTCAGATAGCTTCTTACTTGATTTGAAGGTGTTTGGAAAGGATTTCAGATCCCACTAAGAAAAGACTGAAAAAGTTCGTTCTTGTGTGTGAACAAAACGGTTTGCGTAATGGCGCCGACGCTGTTGACCATGATCGCCGAGACGACTGTCCTGTGTCTTATTTGTTTAGCGGCTATAATCGGTAACGTGAGTTTATTCCTCATCCTTTACAAAAACAGAAATCTTCGCACTATCACCAACATGTACATTGTAAACCTGGCCGCCGCAGATATCTTGGTGTCTATACTAAGCATGCCAGTGACTGTGGTAACAATTATCAAACAGCACTGGGTGTTCGGACACACAGCTTGCTTGGTGCTCGGGTATTTCACTATTTTATCGTTTATAGCATCCGTCATGTCTCTCGGAATGATCGCCATCAACCGGTATTTTTACATCGTCAAATGGAACACTTACACCAACACATTCTCGAAGCGAAAAGCACTGTTTTACGGAGTCGCGGTCTGGGTTGTCTCCATATCTCTGGCTTCCCCTCCGCTCTTCGGCTGGTCAGAATATAATTTCATTCCTGGGAAATCGTATTGTTTTGTTTACTGGCCTTCAAATGTCTACTACATGTATTTTATGATCACAGTTTGCTTTTTCGGACCTCTTTCAGTGATGGCTTTTTCGTATTACAACATTTTGACCTTTACAAGGGAAGCAAAAAGAAAAGTTTCCTCCTCAAGAGATGACCTCTCCTCCCCAGTCCCTCAGTTTCCTAAACACGTAACTTCAGTTGAAAAATCAGATGAAACGCGAAATGAAAACAATCTAGACATTGAACAAGTCTGCAACACGAAGACTAAAATGCTACAAATGAAAATGAAAAATGAGAACAATCCAAACATTATTCGGGAACTAGAACAAGTTGCAAGGCCAAAGGTAAACAGGCGAAACGAGTCCAAATCGAGACAGCGCCAGCTTCAAGTGACAGCGGAAGAAACTAGGATCACAAACACGTTTATTTTGGTGGTCGTCTTGTTCATCACTTGCTGGGCACCATTCGCTACAACAATGTTTTTTGATATGTATTACCCAAGACCGTTGCCTCGCGCGGTAGATATAATATCGCTGCTGCTTGGTTATCTAAACAGTATGTGTAATCCTATATTGTATGGAGTGCGCAATCGTTCTTTCAAACAGGGATTACTGCATCTGTATTCAAGATTTATACCCGAACGGTTTCGATGTACAGCTCACATCCTGTCGGTGGAGAAGTCTCGCATAACAGATACCGAAAATACGTACATGAACTCATAAAGAAGCGATCTTCTGTTTCTGAACTTCAGGGCCCGGTTGTGGTTGTTCAAAGCAGGATTAAAATAACCCAAGAGTTGTGTCAATTTTTAATTCAGTCTTATATCCAAGCGACGAGGATTGCTGTCAATCTTCTCACGGTGTGCTATATCTTGACTTCAGTTGCTTTCCAGCGTCCACTTATTAAAATTAACACTGAAAACTATTTTATACAAGAGAAACAGGAACCGTGGTTGTTCAAACAGCCGGGGCCTGATCTTGTGATCTTGGCCTTGCTTTTAGCAAGCCACCACGGCTGCTTAGTTGTTAAAGAAGTCATCATTTTTCTGTTTTTTTCAAACGCTAAAAGACACATCAGAATCCCAACCAAACGGTTCAGTCTTGATTAATGCTTTTCTAATTTTCTGAAACTACCAGGTAGTGTGTCCGGCTGCGGATGGCTAAGAGGGAAATGGATAGCAACTTTAAAAAATTGAATCACAAAGATTTGAATTTATCAACTGAGCCGCTAACGTAAATTGGCCACTATAGAGAAATTGAAAGCTGACGTCTCGAGGGTTAACGCTTCGTCGCAGCAATTTGCTCTGACGAAGGGTGACGCTCGAACAGTCAGCTTTCAATCTCGCTACGGCGGCCAATGGTTAATAAATCCAAATTGTTGTGTTTCACGTCCTCACGGACGCAGCACCACAGTTTCTTTGGAAACTAACCCCCTTGTTTAAAACATTAAGCCGCTTTTTTCAGGTTTTTCTCTTGTGTCTTGAAGAAATTAGTAAAAGCTGTTTATGGTTTGTACACTCTTTGAGTTTTGATTAAAAAAGTAAAAATCTTCACGAGGCTGCCAGTTTAAAGCATTCTGTCAGTGTGCAAAAGCGTGAACGAGCTCGACTGTGATCGATCACTCAGATTTCTTATTTGTCCCATGCTCGTGGGAGACTAAAATACAGGTGAACTTTAATGAAGCCATTTCCCGGTTATCTTTTAGGCTGTGTTCTGTTGGAATCGAGCGCTTTTGGTTGGTTGGGTTGATTAGAATTTTTCATGTCCTATTGGCAAAAAAACATTTTTGGTTGGTCTGGTTGCTCAATTTTTTCAAAGAGCTCAGAGCTCGGTTGAAAAACTTGAAAACAATAGGTAGCGTCCGCTGACATGTTAACAAACATCCGCTTTCACGTTTTGGCAGTGTCAATATTTTTGCGCGCGTAAACTGCAACAAACAACAATTGTGGTCTATTTTTTTTTATAAAGGTGCTGTCTGATAAATTAAGGAGGATGTTCTCAAAATAACCTGTAATACAGTGGCAAGTGTCCTCTCTCGTTTCCAAACACATTGTTCCTAGATATTTTGATTCCTTGTCCGATTCACAATTTGGCGGAGCCACTTCGTCTATAAACAGTTATTGAAGGCCAACCGAAGCAACGAGTCTATGTCCAGTCACAGCCGCGTGTCAACCAAGAACGGTTAAAAATTTATTCTTTTTGGGAACCGCAACTGTTTGGTTGAAACGGTACACGACCTTAGATTCTTTGGTTTGTCCAAAGGAGAACTGTTACAATACCATTAATATGAAAATAAGTATTAACTAAATAAGTTATATTTGTGCGTGAACTCAATTTTCGTCGTGAAAAGCGGAGAAAAGGCCGTCACCTTGAAAAAGAGGCCAAAAAAAATTCGGAAACAGTACCCTGCGCAAGAGATCAAAGTAGTGTCCTTAAATTTTGTATGAATTGAAATAAACATAAATAGTTTGAAAAAATATACAAGGCTAAATTGATGTGATATGCCTGGTTAGCTCAGTCGGTAGAGCATCAGACGTTTAATCTGAGGGTTATGGGTTCAAGTTCCATATCGGGTGACTCACTATTGTGCAGCTAAACTACATATTCTATTTTTCAACTTTAGTCTTGGAGTGGCAAATCTTTACTGCATTTCGCTTCCCTTTTTACTGTAGTAAAGACTCTAGCAAAATGTACAAGGAAAAAATCCAACGCGGTACGAAATAACCTAATTGCTCCTTAATAAAAACACTCTGTCAGCGGGAGAACATGGCCTCCAATACGAAAATCAGAGACAGCAGACGACGCGGCCACGAAGAACTAGAGAAGAAACCGGTGAGACTGGTTGAGGAAACTATTGGTTTTAAACGATTAAGAAATAAATCAACTTTTCAAAATAAACGATCAAGGAAGTTAAAAATTGTAAGGCCCCCCTCCCCCACCGCATCCCCTCAAAAACACCCAGGATTGCAATTCAATGGAACGCCCTCAGTACAATACAGTAATTATTGAACACTCCCCATATGGGCTTATCCATGAACAATACAATAATATATTAATAATAAACTAACAATAATAGACGTGTAAGATCAATCTAACTTAAAATAACTAAAATACTTTAGGTAGCTAATGTAACTGAAAAAAACTCACATCGACAGAAAATTATTCAAAAGGGAAGTCTCAAGTTAACACTTGAACATATTGAACACGTCAATCTCCAACTTTTGTTTACAATAAAATGTACGAAAATGTAAGAACATTATAGTTATTTTTGCATCTTACTGATTTCAAAAGTAAAAGATTCGAATTAGAGTTCATTTTCTGATGTACAACGGCTCATGCTAGTTTTCACTAGCTTTGAATTTAACCTTTCTGTGTTATGACAACGTAAAATTGTGATTGACAGCTAAACGATTTCCGCTGGTATAAAATTTCACTTTCCGGAGCTCGATCTAAGAACTTTATATCTTGGCATCGTTTTTGTTGCTTGCTGGTCACAACATTGTTTTAAGCGAGCTGTCCTTTTGGCAGCGGATTTGTTTCAAAACGAGATTTTGAGTGAGTAATAAGTAGCAAGTGGATGAAATAATTGAAATCATTACTTTGCTGAGTACTTTAATTTCTGCTGATATCAGATGTACCAGAGGAACTGAAGGTTTTGCTTCCGACTTAAAACAAAACAAAACAAAACAAAACAAAGAAAAGAGAATAAACAAGCAAGAAAAGAAAAGCAATAAAATAACAAAAGGCCAAAAAAGTGCCCCGTGTGAGGATCGAACTCACGACCTTCAGATTTCTGATGCAGATTATGAGACTGACGCGCTGCCTACTGCGCTAACGAGGCACCTGATGAATTGCGCAGCTTCCTGAATCTTTGCGATTCTTTTAACGTTGCCTTTGTAAAACCTCCCGCCCCTCCCCTCCCTTCACCTCACAGGACGCATTCAGCCTTACTGTTCCCAGCTGTGTGCGGGACGTCTGTTAGATACGACTGTTAGAAGGCCCAGGTTGATACAACTTCGTAAGGGGTTTTGGGTGGGCTTATAAACAGAGGGGCTTATATCTGGGGGGAGGGGGGTTATAAGCAGGAAAAAAAAAACGTTCCCAAATGAACCACAGCAATGTTGATTGAAATAGGCTTTTAATTTACCAGTTTTTAATTAACCTTTGAAACGTCATAATAAATCGAATTCATTTCAATTTTAACAACAAAATCAAAACTGTAACAACACGAATGTAACCGGAAGGTAACAAAACAGAAGCTCAGAGTTCATCTTCGCAGTGTTCTGTGAGAGTGCTCAATATTAAGGCAACAAGGAAAACTAGAGGGGGGGGGGGGCTTATAACCGGATGTATTTATCCTTTACGGGTAGTTGGGCCTATAACCGGGGGGGGGGACTTATAAGCGGTGGGTGCTAATGAGCGGCAGTTTATGTTACTTTAACCCTTTAAACCCTAACAATGACGAAAATGAAATTTTTCTTTACATTATCACTTCTTGTTCAAACATTCAAGTGATGAGAAAAAAAGGAAATGATCTCCAAGAATAAGATAATTTGATATTTAGACAAATTCTCCTTACTAGTTCCATAAGAAATGTATGGAGAACAGTAAGGAGAATATACATTTTTAGATCATGGCTTAAAGGGTTAAACCTTAAGGGCGTATCGGAATCAAAGGAATCCCATGCCACGAACAGTGATTCAGTTTCTTGAAAATTACTCTACTAGTTTCTGACATTTTAAAAAAGTGACTTTGGCTGCGAATAGCCACGATTAAAATGGATTGCAACTTTTCCTCGTGTCCTGGAAAAATCTCTAAAAAGTGATTATGCCTTGTTCTCCCTTTCACAAAATCACTTTATATTTTCTATTATTTTGTCTTGCTGTTCTAAGAGCATCTCGTGTACAAAAAAGATGCTTAGCTTTATTTCAGCAGAGATTTGAGCCAAAAGTATAGAAATTCCCATGAGATAACCCCTTTAAAGCATCCGGTCAGTATGTGCTCGACTCGACTCTGGTTGCTCGACTCTGGTTGCTTATTCGGATTTTTTCTTCGTCTCATGCTCGTGACAAACTAAATACAGTGTATTTATATTAATGAAGCCATTTTACGAGTTAACTTTTACAATTCTTTGTTTTGTTTAATGGAGAAATGCTGCGATACCATTTGCACGTGAATGGAAGCTCCTTTCCTCACTTTGAAAAAGAGTCTTAGGAAAATTCGGAAAAAGTATACTTTTAGATCAGTAAAGTTTGAAATATCGCAAGAATAGTTAAAAATTATTTGCCCCAAACGAACAATGTGATCTGCCCGGTTAGCTCAGTCGGTAAAGCATCAGGCTTTTCATCTGAGGGTCCTGGGTTCAAGTCCCACATCGGGTGACGGACATTTTTTGCACCTAGACTATAAATTGAACTTAATGGTACCGATTTCTTTGCTGTGGGTGCTCGTTTTTGCACTGACGTATTTCCTTATCCTTATTTTTTCTTTTATCTGAAATCTCTGTTAATGTGACCAATAAGGGCTGGCTTACCAGTTGTTCTACACGGTCTATTTCGCAACTTTAGCCTTGAATAGAAAGAGAAGTAAATCTTTATCGCATTTTCTCCACAGTTAATTTTAGTAAAGACTGTAGCGTAGCCTGGTAGCAAAAAGCCAACGAAGTATGAGATGAGAACAAAACTTGAAGACAGCACAAGCCGTGAGGGATGATCCTGTTGAGTTGCATGTTGGATCTAAAGAGATCTGGTCAGCAAAAATGAAAAATTCAAAAGACTTCTGGAAAGCTGAACAAACAGCGGATATTGTTTTCATTACAATATATCGACTGGCCAGCTAAGCCTTCTTAAGGTAGAGGATGTTAGAACTGTACATGTTATGGTAAAATTTTCATAATATAGGAGTGGAGCAGTGTCGCAATATACAAGTGAGGCAGGATACGAGGTACATGGTAGAACTGACACAGCAAGATAAAAAAAAAGAAAAACATCTATATTAAATTTCATGGCGTTTGTTTACTGGTAAGCCATAATGTTCTCAAGTGCCTGCTTTATCTACAAGGAAAAGTCTCTGCTAAGCGGAGAAGATAGTCGCAGTCTGAAAATTGAAGGTAGCAGACCGTGTGGGCACGTTGAACTAGAGAAGAAACGATCGAGACTGGCTCAGGAAACTACTGATTTTAGTTGCTAAGCAGAGGCGAATCCAGGAGGAGGGTTGAGGGGGTTGTAACCCCCCCCCCCCTTTGGGAAGTTTTCGAACTTGTCTGACTCGTCGTGTCTATCGCTTTTTCATCACAAAAATAGCATATTGCTGATGTGTTATACGCAACTGCCGTTTGACTGATTGTCAACTCCCGTTTGAAAAAATTTTGTATCCGCCCCCGCTAAGAATTAACAGTCACGGTTTCAAAATAAGCAATTAAGAAAGCTAGAAACTGTAAGCTCAGTACCTTTTGCGCAAGCCTACAAAGAAGTTAAAATTAACATAGTTAAGGGCGAACTTTGCTATAGCCCCCACCACTCCACCCTCTCAAATGCCAAAAACATGCTTGCTTAAAATTAATGCAAAAACTTCTAACAACACTACTGAAAGCGTTCCTCCTTTACATATTGAACAGGTAATATCTAACTCTCTTTCACAATGAATCACTTTACAGAAACACTGCACTTATTTTTTGCGTCGTTTCGATTTTAAAATAGCTAAGTGTTTCGAATTAGAATTCAGTTTCGGATATTAGCTACAGCTGATGCCAATGTTCAGTAGTTTTAAATTTAAACTTGCAGCCTTATGACCACATGAAATGGTGATTGACGGCTAAACGATTCTGCTGACACCATATAAAACCTCAACAAAAATTTCGCTTTTCCTTAGCTTAAACAACTCGTCTAGTCTTCGTATTTGCTGCCTTTTGGTTTCGTCTTTTTTAAACCAGTGCACGAAAATTATGGTTATGTTTTGCATCTTCCTGATTTTAAAATAGGTCAATGATTCGAATTAGAATCTATTTTCCGATATGGTACAAGCTGATTAGGCTGATTCTAGTTCTTAGTTCTTTTAAATTTAACCTTCCTGTCTTATGACAATGTAAAATTGTGATTGACAGCTAACGATCTCCGCTGATATAAAATTTCGCTTTTCTGAGCTTAATCAACTCATATTGATCTCGTGTTTGCTGCCTCTTGGTCACATCATTATTTAAAGCGAGCTTTTGGAGAAAGGGGTAAGTCAAGTAATTAGTTGAGGGAAGTTAAAGGTGTAGTTACATGCAAAGGTCTTAAATATGCTTCCTAATGCCTTCATACAACTTTCAGTACTTTTCTGTCACTGAAATATTTTATTCCACAGTGAGAGAAATGCCGAGGAAAGACTTCGGAATGTCTAAATTTATCCTCTCCGCCGTGAACTGTGAACTAACTTACATTTAGCTATGTTAGTCTGTGATGACAGCCACCTACCTTCGCTCCCGGTCGCTATTTCAAACTGAAACCTGTTTCCTTTAGATTTTCTTCTTGGTTGTAGTCATTTACTATTAGCTATCTCAAACTCAGTTTTCTGGAATTCCTGCTTTCTTAAACTAAAAACTGTTTCTCTTGCTTACTATTCTACCCGGTATAGTGCAATCGAACCTTTGGTAATGGCATCCAATCGAACTCAACCATTCGATTGACTTGGATCGGGTTCGGCCGTCCAACGTAATCGAACTGACACCAAAACATTTTTCCTTTTGTTAGATTCGAGTTAGATGATCGTTGTCCTCTTGAATTGAAAAGAACCAAACTCTGGATTGATCAAACTTTCTCCTTGCCTGGGCTTAAACTTCAAACGGGGCAGTTGCTTTCAATTAAGTTATGAGCTTTAACTTCGAACACGAATATCCAGGCGAGAAGCAAGATGTCGTCAACTGAAAATTGTTTATGTTCTTTAGAAATGGCTTACTTGGTTATAATTGAGGGAAAACTCTACATTTTACAACTCGACTTAATTAAGACTGCAGTGCTTATGGATATTTAAGACTTTTTTCTAAAGAACAAAATGGAACTACTCGTCTCAGTTTAGTTGATATAGCTCCTATTGTTTCAATACTTTTATACTTGAGGGGTCGGGGGGGGGGGGGAGTGGCAATTCTTCTGAGCAAGAATATATTTTCCCAACTTCAGGTTGTGCAAGACTTTTTTTGGCCGTGGGCTTGTGTAAGAATTTTTTTGGATCTAATCACCAATCAATAGCAAGAATGATATATCAGAATGATACATATAACAAGAGTGATATATTAAGAGCGCCTGTCTGTAAAAATCAGACAAAATCAAAATTCCGCGGCAAGGGTGGAAAATTCGATTTCTTTTATATTTTAATGTTAGATAGGTTAGGGTATAACTAAAATCACTGGATACTTTTTTTGGCAAAATATCCTTTTATTTCAAAGAAAAATGCAAATAACGAACTTCCGTTAAAATCGCCATTTGAAGCAGTAAATTATGACATCAATTTGAGGCGATCGCGTGAAAAAACAAATCCCTCTGTCGTCTTTTAAACACTCAATTTTACTTTTGCAGTCTCTCAAGAGCTTCAAAACTGATTTTGGTAGAAACTGCGTTGTTCTTTGTGTTTGAAATAATTTAATTTTGAATGTATACATTTCTCATCAGGAAAAGTACTTCGTGAATTAAATTATTTTTCGCCATGTGCTAAACCTTCAAATCGATTCAGCTTCTGGCTGTTGAATTAAGAAAAGATGTTCTCAGGGTTGCTGCAAAAATTTCTTTGGGCAAATGATTGAGAGCGACGCGAGAGCTTTTCAAAGTTCGTCAAAATGCAGGTTGTTTGGCCCTTCTTGGCAACATTCCATTCGCGAGTCACGCACATATTTTAATGTGTTTCGACCCATATGAGATCGAAAACGTCAAACAGAAAAACAGTTCGAAATGTTTTTACCTCATTTGCCGTAGAGGACAGGTCCAGAGGCCATTTCCGAGTGATTCTCTTGCCGTTCGACGTATTTTGGTCCTGTTGATGCCATCCAATGAACACCGCCAACTGGGTCAGTGTATTGTAAACGGTCGAACAGCTCAACAACAACCTTTCTTCCAAAACGTTCGACATCTTTCTACAATGTGACATCTTACTCAACGGTTCAGTTGATTTAATACGAGTGTTGCGCAGTTTTCAGTGCACAAAAGCATTATCAGATTTAACTGCTAAACTGGGACCAAACGTGGATGGCGCCGCCTGCGTATTTGGTTTGTCACGCAATGCGTATCAAAGGCATTTTAGGGGGTATTGGAAGGGCAAAACCTTTGAGGTGAAGTAAAATAACATACAGTGTTAATTGCAGTGATTATTCGTGGTTTTAATGGCGTTGGGTGTCTTTCTTACTTATTACCAGTGTTGTTACAACGATTAATAATTGTATTTGCTACCCTAGCCTAGTAGTGTGAAACGCAATTCCAACCGTTGTACAAGCTTACAGACATGGTTACAGGTGAGTGGTGCACCAGAAGTGGCGCTATTATTAACTAGACCCAATAACTTTAATATGGGAAAACCTATAACTACAAGGGGCTCCATTTTGTTAATTGACGAGCGGGTATTCTACCTATCATTGGTGTCAGTCTGCTGGTTCTCAGCTGGCACAGGACCGGTACAAGGCGCAGTTATATCAGGAGTGAAAGTCAGCTCGCTGTTAAAGGGTTGGATGGAGTTTTGGACAGGAAGGACTCTCTCTTCATAACAAATTGGTGCAATCGAAGTTTTTAACTGTGCTCTCTTGTCAGCTGTTTGACTTAGTCTACATTAGTGTTTCCTGACTAATGAGTGGGGCTTCTAACAGCACGCCAGTGCTGTTTAAAGACTGTGAAATATGGCACGTAACCATGGTAACAAAAAATAAGGTTCTGTTCCTGAATTTCTGTTTACGAATCTTACTGAGATAGGTTCCCAGTGAGCGAGATCTCTCACAGCAGCCAGAATACTTATCATAATGGATATGAGGATATCATAACAGAAATACGTCAAGCATCTTGCCCTTAAACGTCTGTTACCTCTTTCACATTCTACATACACCTTAATGAGGACGAAGAGAAGAGTGAGGCTTCCAGCGATAACCTGGCTAATATTCGGATAGACCACAAGCGAATATAAAACTCACCTGATCCAACTTTTACAAGCGAACCAGTCCCGCGTAAGATAATTTCAGATCCCTTTTTTCCCGGTCCTCTTTCACTTTTTGGCCACTCCCCTTTTCCTTACCGTGACCCGGCCCCTTGTGCTGCAGCTTCTGCTAGACACTATTCCAAGTTTTGCACGATGGCTGGGACATATCGTCATTGTATTCAAGCGTTCGTTGCAAAAAGTAGTAGTAGCACCTCTTTTGGTGGTATCAGGGCCGCACCAAGGCTGAAATAAATGCTGCGAGCAAATTGGCCTAGTCAAAGCCTTCCCCCCCCCCCCCCTTCAACATACACACTCGTGCACATCACATAGATACTAACTCTGTTCACAATGCCACAGTTTGTGTCGATTTCGTCAAAAACGACACCATTTTGGGGACATCCTTCGTTGACAATTTGCCAAAAAGCTGCTTCCTGTTTGCTTTTTCGCCGGCAAAGTTGTTGGCAACATCCACCAGATTTATAGCATCAGTTTTAAAAAAGTACCCTTAAAGTTACAAGGTTTGTTAAAATTGAAACATTTCGACAGCCAAGCTACGAATTTCGGACCTGTCTTACCTAACTCTTGTAAACGTTAACGTAACTTTTATCACTCGATTGGTGAGATAAAAATAGTTTTGTTCCTTAGACTTGTTTTAAAACAACATGATGAGCTTAAAGCTTGCAGCAAATACACAGCAGTCGCTTAGCTATTAAAGGCATTAAGGTCCTTCACAGTAAAGCTATACTGCCAGGGTCAAGGTGATATGGGTGAAGAAAGACATTGGTAAGGAACCTGGGCGACTGAAATGTGCGGTGGGCTGGTAGATTTTTGAAGCCCACTTGCCCGGTGGCTAGTGACTCAACAGATGTCAAACCCTGTTAAAGGTTGTAAAATAATAAAAGGAACTTTTAGCATCAGCTTTTAAGACTGTTCGTTGCACATTAATTCGTTTTAATTATATATTTTTTGGCTCATTGTAATTGGCTCATTATATTTTTTTTGGCTCATTGTAATGTTTTTTCAACTTCCAAAACTTCTGGGAACTCGAGCCCACAAACCCCCCTCCCCCTTCTACGGGCCTCGGTATTCTTGGTGGATGAAAGTAAGGGAACAATTGTTTCCAAGCTTTTGATTCGTCTGGTATTGTAACCACAAACTCCGACAACAAGAAAATGGAACCAACAACAACCGTCTTCTGTGTAACGAAGCAATTCATGTATGTAAATATGTATGATTTGTGAAAAAAAAAAAGTCCGAGGTCCCCCCTCTAAGCCAAAACAATAAGCACAAACTAGTTAGTCACATCGCAATTTCCCTGATAAGAACGATTTTAATGTTCTGGACTCGACGTTTTGAAGAGGTTTTTAACTTAAGCTAGTACACGTACCCTTTTTAGCTAATTTCCGTGTTCGAACATTAATTGTTATTTGCATGCCTACGACTCACGCCGAGGGGTGACTACTTTTTCTGCATTCTGGCACGGGAGGTTGAGGTGCCTAAATGAAGCACTAATTTTGTTTAGCATTTTTGGTCCATTACTAGTTCCTCCCATTTCTCGAACCCTGAGCCGTTTAAAAAGAATCAGAGCAGATTTTGCCCTTCCCCTACCCTCTATTAAAATGTCCATTCCGATGATTTGCATTGCGTGACGCGGCTCTAGATAGAACTCTGGCCACGTTAGCGGCGACATGTGGTGATAAAAACCTTTTTGTGTATTACCAACTAAGCAACACTGACCAGCTACTGAACCGTTCAGTAAGATGTCACAGTGTAGAAAGATGTCGAACGTTTTGGAAGAAAGGTTGTTGTTGAGCTGTTCGACGGTTTACAATACACTGACCCAGTTGGCGGTGTTCATTGGATGGCATCAACAGGACCAAAATACGTCGAACGGCAAGAGAATCACTCGGAAATAGCCTCTGGACCTGTCCTCTACAGCAAATGAGGTAAGAGCATTTCGAACGGTTTTTCTGTTTGACGTTTTCGATCTCACATGGGTCGAAACACATTAAAATATGTGCGTGACTCGCGAATGGAATGTTGCCAAGAAGGGTCAAACAACCTGCATTTTAACGAACTTTGAAAAGCTCTCGCGTCGCTCTCAATCATTTGCCCAAAGAAATTTTTGTAGCAATCCTGAGAACATCTTTTCTTAATTCAACAGCCAGAAGCTGAATCGATTTGAAGGTTTAGCACATGGTGAAAAATAATTTAATTCACGAAGTACTTTTCCTGATGAGAAATGTATACATTCAAAATTAAATTATTTCAAACACATAGAACAACGCAGTTTCTACCAAAATCAGTTTTGAAGCTCTTGAGAGATTGCAAAAGTAAAATTGAGTGTTTAAAAGACGACAGAGGGATTTGTTTTTGCAAGCGAGCGCCTCAAATTGATGTCATAATTTACTGCTTCAAATGGCGATTTTAACGGAAGTTTGTTATTTGCATTTTTCTTTGAAATAAAAGGATATTTTGCCAAAAAAAGTATCCAGTGATTTTAGTTATACCCTAACCTATCTAACATTAAAATATGAAAGAAATCGAATTTTCCACCCTTGCCGCGTTATGTTTGATTTTTACAGACAAGCGCTCTTAACAAAGTTCTAGTGCATAAATGATGGATGCCTATCCCAGAATGAGACATTGTGTAAAATGAGGGTGATTGGCCTGTGCGACTCCCACGCTTCGCTCTCATGAGTATATATCTCTTAAGGACCGCCCTTTCTTATATGATATTTATGGCGGTTCCTTAACGATTTCGTCAAGTAATGGTTGTTTTGTTTTTAACCAAATACCATTTGTTCATAATAATCTGTTTCAAATTGGGCCCTGATGGATGGCGTTACAAAGAGAAAGATTCGTTTATTTTCTCTGCGTGTTTGTTGAAGGGCTAGCTTTCTGTTTACAATATTCACTTCTGAAAGTACATCTCTTTTGGAGGTGTTTTTCGAAGTTTTTGATGATCTCTTCAAGTAATGTTCTAGAAGAGTTTGTTATCAATAGTCTTAAAGCCTATCCTTTGATGAAACCTCCTTTGACATTGATTGGGTGACGTGGACAAAATGTGTATACAGAAATGTTTCAATGGGTTTGAAATGCGTGTGAACATCAAGGACTGACTCTTTTTTTATCGTCTTTGTGTACGTTAGTATTCAAACGGAACGTCGTTTTTGTTTCAGATATTTCAGCTTTAAATTTGATTGTAGGGTGGTATTTCCTCTTCGCTAACGTCCCAGAGTGAAAAAAAATGGCATCTATGAAAGGCATAAAGTGCGCGTACAAATTGCAGGTTAAGTTTTTAGCCGAACACATGACCCTGGGAGTAGAAAGGCTTGTTCGAATTTTTGTTTTCATGGCTCACTTTGCATGATATTTTTTCCCTCTGCTTTTGCTGAGCAGGAATTGTTTTGGTAATTGCCCAACCCCTCCGGCTTCGTAAATATAATGGTCCATCAATTACAGAATTTCACACTTGTGCTCAATACAATTATAGAGTAATAACTGAAAATAGGAGAACACCAAAAATGAAACTGACGAGCGCAGAAGAAACAGAGATAAATTACAGATGCTGCTAAACAGAGGTGCACTCACAGTTTCGGTAAAGCTTGATTTTTTTTGTTTTGAGTATGCAAGTTTTAACCAAAACCTGATTTATACGTCACGTTTCAGTCGCGTCGAATGTAATATTAATGAATTATTTGTCGTCGCTATGGGCCACTCGTGCATACTTTGAGATCGACTTCTCTACTTACCGCAAGACTTTTGATATTAGAAGATCATATTATTTTCTAGGCTTACACTAATGAGACAGATTTTTTACATTTTATTGCTAGGTTCACACCAACGTACACATTGTAAGTTGTTCTGCCCGAGTAGCCGCCATCTTGGATTGTCTATGACTTCTCTGGTTTTGGTTACAAGACACTCAATTATAAACTTTGGCGGGTCGATAACGGGTGCTCTTATTGGTTACGTAGCCGTTTTATACAAGGTTAACCGCTCCGATATTAGATAAATATAATTCTAAATAAAGCTTTAAAACTGGTAAATCTACAGCAACAAGACGTTGAGACCTGCATTAGCACAATACTCGAAGTAAAAAAAATATTCAGTAAGAGTGATCCCTACGGCAGTTAAAGAAAGACGCAAAAAACGGAAACCGGAAATTCGGATATATGAAGTAAATATATATGTATCAAACCATTGCCCGATATTTCTGTTTGCAAAACAAACCTTCTTCAGGGGCTACAGAAGCACAATGACTAAATACGTTACGGGACCGGTCCTTTTATACGAGGTTAACTTGCCGTAAGTATCAGTCTTACCGTACATTCTAAATAACGTTAATCTAAATTAAGTAATTTTCTAGATTCGATACCGTATTTAGCCCCTCAAGGCTGAAATGTAATTCATAAGAGCAAGAAGGAAGCCTCCCAGAATACAACACACCCTGCGACGGCTTTCACTTGGCAAGCCTGCAAAGAGAACCGCCATTCAAGAATTGACAAACATAGCACTAGATCCTACGTTCACTTGCGGCATTTTCGTTTGCGGTCCTTTACTGATATTGTTCTACTGTATTCAAGGATTGGCCGGCGCAGCCGCTGCCTCACCAGTGGCAGTAGGGAACTTAAGCAACCACAACGGCAACGCCAAGGTAAACGTCAGTTAAAAATGACTTCCAAATATTTCAAACTTCTTCGCGATAGTTTCAACTCGTTCAATCTGTCTAATGAAGCCGAACAATCCGGGAGCTGACTCTGTAAAGACGGCGTTACAGTTTAGGTAGAAAAAGGAAAATTCACTGTCGTGTGTTCACGTTCTACATAAAACTTTGAATCTGGTAATTTCACGCTGTTGTTTTGCAGAGGACGGCAAAGAAATGTACCAAAATCTGTATCGCACGTGCAGAGTCATTGTTTTGCCAATTAAGAGCAATTCTCTGTAAGAATCAAACAAAGTGGGAAATGAAAAATTTTGACCCCCAACTTAAATTTGCATGCAAGTAGATATCCACGGGGGGATGTTCGAAAATGGCCATTATTGAGGTCATAACTAAATTGTTGCCATGGTAACTTCGAATGTTTGTTGACGCCCGAGAACCCAATTTTGAACTCAAAAACTTTTGTGAAAACTGCAAAATTTAAAACGTTATTTCTCAAGTTTATTAAAACACTACAACTCGAAACTTGGGACAAATGTAAAACCACTATTCTAGTTTCTTTCCATATATATGGCTTTTCATTACGTTTACCGTAAAATAAACGGCGAATTAACTACACCGTGTCTCGGCCATTTTAATTCGTGAGTAAAACAAGCAGTACATTTCTTTTAATATCTCCAAAAGTACATGAGTCTAGAATTGAAACTACATGGATAGCTTACAACAGACATTGCAGTTACTAAATCTGTAAAATTCTCAGCGGGGCGGGCTTATTTTGTTTTCATGGCAATCAACAAAGAAACCATAAAAATGAGATTTCTTAAATTTTGTCAAAATTAACATTCTGTAAGTTTGCTGGAAAATCGGAAAAAAGCTGAAACGACCTTGAGAGTTAAAGAAAATTGTCTGTTAAGTAATTCTCTGATAAAAACAACCGTTCATAAACCGTATTGATGGAAACGATTTGAATCGAAGTACAGCTTACTTGACAGCTTTGCTCATTTCTCCACTTTTCGACTCACGTTGAGCGACTTGTTTCTTTCTGTACAGCACTCGCATTGTTTGAATAGTGGGTACAGTGCATTTTCCAGCGCTCACACCATCATCGGCGCAAAAATGAGACCGCTAACTCGACAATTAACAATAGATCGGTGAGCTGATCAAAGAACGACTTTTCTTATTTTCCATTCTATTAACTAGCGTGCCTTCAATGGAGACTTCAATCCTGATTATTATAGACTTATAGACCTTTTGCACTTTCGAGGATAATTCTTTCCAGCCCTTTACAATTTTGTAAAACAAACAAACAAACAAACAAACAAACAAAAGAGAACCAACACTTTTAATGTGGGGTTGATTTCTTTTTCCTGAGATGCGCAAATCGTACGTACTTTTATCGACTGGATTAAGCGTTGTCATTCTTAGCGATGACAATTCTTCTTTTGTCATTTTGCACAGCTGGAGACTTTTGTATACGTGTGGATACCTGTGAGTCTTGTCCTCTAAAGATCAGTCCAAATGTCATTTCTTACTTCAAGTGGCGTATTTTCGAAAAAGGATACAAAGTCGTCTGTGCAATATTCTACACCAGAAAAATACTGAGTACGGTCTTCATCAAGTAGGGCTTTGTTTAAGTCATCCTCCTAGGGGAGGGGGAGGGGAGGGGGAGGGGAGGGGTGGGAAGCGTCACAGAGCAGAGTCGAGTCATGCACAACACCAGGGGGAAGGGGGTACTCAACAAAGTTTTATACGGGGAGGCTCCGCCCCGAGGTCCAACCCCTTACCCTTTTATATACCATTTTTACGGTAAACGTAATGAAAAGCCGTATATATGGAAAGAAGCTAGAATAGCGGTTTTACATTTGTTCCAAGTCTCGAGTTGTAGTGTTTTAATAAACTTGAGAAATAACGTTTTAAATTTTGCAGTTTTCACAACAGTTTTTGAGTTCAAAATTGGGTTCTGGGGCGTCAACAAACATTCGAAGTTACCATGGCAACAATTTAGTTATGACCTCAATAATTGCCATTTTTGAACATCCCCCATGGATATCTACTTGCATGCAAATTTGAGTGGGGGGTCAAAATTTTTCATTTCCCACTTTGTTTGATTCTTGCAGAGAATTGCTCTTAAACCTTTTGCTTTGTGACGTTCTCGTCAGCCGTCGCCTTCGTGTTTGCTTAAGTTCCCTAGTATCTCAACAGAGCGCTTATCTCATAGTGATCAAGACTGATGGTTGCTTACACACTTGAAAACAATACAACAACAACAACAACAATTTATTAACAACAGGTTTCAATACAAGTTTGTGGTTCCACCCGCAAATTAGCTTGGGCTATTCGAGGCGGGTGGAGACTATAATAACAAAAATAACAACAACAACAAATAACTGTAACTATACATATTATTGATAATAAAACTAGCTAACACTCCGTTGACGAAGAAGAAAAAGAAACTCAATTAAGAGGATTTAATTGCCAGTATAACAATTATTCGAAACAATGGAGTCGTTTTTGAGCTCACATTCAATTTGGTGCCTCCGCCTTGTTTGCTATGAGCTCATCTACAAATCGATATTTTGTTTGTCCCAGTCTGCTCTCCCAAATAATAACTCCTCACTGATTACCAACTCTTGAAAAAGCTCCTCTAATCTTCTTGTCTCCTAGACACGCTTTTGCCTTGCTTCTAGTAGAACGTATATGCAAGACCACATCATTGTATACGTAACAATGGTGGACAGGAAGTCAGACCTTATGAACCTTATAGGGCGCCAAAAGCGAGAGCTAAGCAAAGCCAAAGAAATGGGAGACAGGGCTAGGGAGGGAAGTGCCTGCGGAACTCTTGGCGCTGCTTATCATAATCTCGGAGATTTTAAACAAGCCATACAGTACAACGAGCAACGTCTTAGCATTGCAAGGGAAGTGGGAGACAGGGAAGAAGAGAGGCTTGCCCATTGTAATCTGGGGAAGGCTTATCATTGCCTCGGTGATTTTAGACAAGCCCTACAGTACTATAAAGAAGAGCTAAGCATTGCCATAGACGTGGGGGCTAGAGGTCAAGTGGCAAGTGCCTATGGACATATAGGGAATGCGTATTTCAGCTTTGGTAATTTTAAACAAGCCCTTGAGTACCACGAGAAACATCTAAACATTGTCAAGGAAATGAAAGACAGGGCTGGAGAGGGAAATGCCTGTGGAAGCCTGGGTAACGCTCTCCTTAGTATTGGTGATTTTCCACAAGCAATCGAGTACCACAAGCAACATCTTAGCATTGCCAAGGAAGTGGGAGACAGGGCTGGCGAAGGCTGTGCGTATGGAAATCTTGGCAACGTTTATCAATCTCTCGGTGATTTTCAACAAGCCATGGACTACCACAAACAACATCTTACCATTGCTAAAGAAGTAGGAAACAGGGCTGGGGAGGGAAATGCCCAAGGAAATCTGGGCAATGATTTTTGCAGTCTTGGTGATATTAAAGGAGCCATCCAGCACCAAAAACAATATCTTTACATTGCTAAAGAAGTGGGAGACAGGGCTGGAGAGGGAAATGCTTACGCAAATCTGGGCAATGCATATCAGAGGCTTGGGGATTTCAAACAAGCTATGGAGTACTACACACAAAATCTCAGCATTGCTATAAAGTTGGGAAACAGAGCTGGAGAGGGAAAAGCCTACTGCAATCTAGGCAATGCTTACCATTGCGTCAGTGATTTCCAACAAGCTATAAAGTATCACAAAGAAGGTCTAAGCATTGCTAAAGAGGTGGGAGACAAGGTATTGGAGGGAAGTGCCTATGGATATCTGGGTAATGCTCATTACAGTGTCAGCGATTTTAAACAAGCCATAAAGTACCACACCCAACATCTTGACATTGCCAAAGTAGTGGGGGATAGAGTCGGAGAGGGATGTGCTTATGGAAATCTAGGCATAGCTTATCAACGTATTGGAGAATTTAATCAAGCCATAGAGTACCTTAAGCACCATCTGAAAATTGCCAAGGACGTGGGGGACAAGGCCGGGGAGGGAAGTGCCTATGGAAATCTGGGCATTGCCCACTATAGTCTTGGTGATTTTCAGCAAGCTGTAGATTACCACAGACAACATCTTAGCATTGCTAAAGAAATAGGAGACAGGGCCACAGAGGGAAATGCCTGTGGAAATCTTGGCAGTGTTTATTACAGCTTCGGCAATTTAAAGCAAGCCACAGAGTATCACAAAAAACGTCTTAGCATTGCCAAAGAAGTGGGCGACAGAGCTGGAGAGGGAAGAGCCTATGCGAATCTAGGCAATGTTCATCGCAAACTCGGCGACCTAAAACAAGCTATTGAGTACCACCAGAAACATCTTGACATTGCCAAAGAAGTGGGAGACAGGGCTGGGGAGGGACGTGCTTATGGGAATCTGGGAAATGCTCATTACACACTCAACGATTTTAAACTAGCAGTAGAATACCACAGGCAATATCTTGGCATTTCCAAAGAAGTCGGGGAAAGAGCTGAAGAGGGAAGTGCATGTTATTTGCTTGGTCGTAATTTTGAATCCTCAGGTTCTTTATGTGACGCCCTTGGTTATTATCGATCCAGTGTTAAACTATTTGATAGCACGAGAGCCCTTCTTCAGTCAGAAGACGAGTGGAAAATAAGCCTTCGTGATCACTATCGTAATGCGTACACCGCTCTAGTCAGGACGCTTTTGAAGAATGGAGAGACTGACGCGGCTTTGTGTACTGCTGAGCAAGGACGGGCACAAGCATTGGTAGATTTGTTGAGATCGCAATATGGTGTTTTGGGGGAAAGGTCGATGGAAGTACAGTCTTATATATTTAGCGGCTTATCAAAGCCAACAGTTTTTCTGGCACTTGATGGGAACACAATCAATTTCTGGTTTCTAAGAAGGGAAAGAGGTGTTGATTTTAATCAAAAGGAAATTGAGGATGGAAGTCTACACGAAGATCCCGCAACCTTGCTGATGGAAACTGCATTCAAAGAACTAGGAGCTGGAGTTGGTGTTAGATGCGAGAACCGTTCGCTGGATGAGCAAAGTGAAGACCTGTCGTCCTATAGAGAAGCCGACGAGAAAAAAGGGGAGTCATGTACCCGTACCAACATTTCACTGCGCCGCTTGTATGACGTTATCATTGGGCCAATTGCTGATTTGATAGAAGGTGACGACTTAGTCATTGTCCCAGATGGCCCATTGTGCCGGGCTCCTTTTACCGCATTGAGTGAATCTATTAGGATCCGTACAGTTCCCTCGCTGACAAGTTTAAAATTGATCACAGATTCACATCACGACTATCACAGTAAGACTGGGGCTCTTCTTGTGGGAGATCCTTGTTTGGAAGAAGTTATCAATCAATGCGGTAAGCCCATTTACAGCCAGCTGCCCCACGCCAGGGAAGAAGTTGAGATGATAGGTGAACTGTTGAAGACCACACCCCTCACTGCAAGAAATGCCACCAAAGGCGAGGTACTAAAACGAATGGCTTCTGTTGCTTTAGTGCACATTGCGGCCCATGGACGAAAGGAAACTGGTGAAATCGCTTTGGCTCCAAATCCTGGAAGAACATCTAAGTACCCGGAAGAGGAAGACTACATTTTGAAAATGTCGGATGTGCAAGCAGTTCGTCTAAGAGCAAGGCTTGTCGTACTGAGTTGCTGTCATAGTGGTAGAGGGGAGATTAAGTCAGAGGGTGTTGTTGGTATGGCGCGGGCTTTCTTGGCCGCTGGTGCTCGGTCTGTTCTGGTGTCACTCTGGGCGGTTGATGACGAGGCCACCATGCTGTTTATGAGAAGTTTCTACCAACAACTAGCAAATGGAAAAAGTGCCAGCTTGGCTCTTCACCAGTCTATGAAATCGCTTCGAGAATCGGAACAGTTTGGCGCTGCGAAGTACTGGGCTCCATTTGTACTGATTGGTGATGACGTCAATCTTGATATGTGAGACCAGGAATAAGGGACCTGGTAAGTGTTACCTGTGTTGAGTATAATTTATTTGACAATGAGAGAAATGATCGTCCCAACAAGAAACACGGCCTTCTAAATTGGTTACTTGACAAGCCTTTACTTGTACAATCAACCACTAGTGATCGGAGAAAGCAAAAAACCAATTGCAAGGCTGATCGGACAGCTAAGAAGGGTTATTTTATTGCCCAATATTTCGGTGAGACAAAACCCACCCTCATCAGGGGCTGCAAAAGCTAAGTAAAAATGGCATGAAATGGTTACAAGATTTAAAATGATTAAAATGAAAAGATTAAATATGATTGGTTGACAAACATAGAAAGCGAAAATGTGACTAACAGCTACTATAAAAATAGAAATAGATTAAGTTTCATCTCGTCTGTTTATTCCGTGGGGTTGAAAAGTCTTGCCCTTTGAAAGCAAAAATGCTTCTCTAGCTTTACGAATGCTGTCCCTGTTCGAGTGAATGAGTTCTATGTCGTTGATGGAGTGGCCAGTTGTGTGATGGCTTTTTCGAATGCGCGTTTGTGTTCTCCAAATCTCTCGCTGAGCTGTCGTTTAGTCTCTCCTACGTATTGCACCATGCATCTGTAGCACTGTATCAAATATATGAGATTCGAAGATGGGCAAGAGATATGATGTGTGATTTGCCTTTGTTCGCTAGTAGAGAAGAAGGTGTAAAACGTGGTTCCTTCTGTAATGAAAGGACATGTTTTGTGTTTTGTTTTGTTTTTGTTTTACCTTAGTGTAAGGAAAGGCTGACCAAATACACCAGCACGTATAATAGGACATGTAGACAACGTTTCTTTCTGAGAATAGGATCATGCTTGTTTTAACTTTATCTCTTTTTCATTTCTCGTCTTTTGAGTGTACTTTTTTCGCAAATATTTACCTGTTTTGAGTTTTTTTTTGTACCACGATGTTGTTCAAGCATTTGTATAAGAACTAATTGTTCTGAGTGAACAGTCCCTCCCCAAGAGCCTTCAGGGCATTATTTACACCTTTCTCTATTCACTAAGGGCAGGGGCTAAAATTAAGGGCTATGGTTTAGTAGAGACTTCTGTTCGAATAAATACGGTATGGTGTTATACTGCACACGATGGCTAGTTTCAATGTAAGATGGATTTTCTATTTTACTTCTTTTAATCTTTGTTCTCGTTTTTACTTTTTTGTTTTACAGAAGCTGATTCGTCAAGGAACTGCACTTTTGTTTGAAGTTTTGTATGGCTGGCTGACGTTAACACTATACCACAACAAAATTCTCAAGGGTGGAGGCTATGTCTTGGTGTTAAGGAGAAAGAATTATTTCGCATTTGCTCTTCAAACTAGCATTACGTTATTTATGTTCAATTAATCTCTCAACGAAATATCTTTTGTATTTCGCATCGTTTAGTCTTTAGTTTTCAACTATTATTGCCTTGGGAAGGAAGGGTTGTTGGAATAAACTGATAACAATTCTAAACCTATATTTTTATTACAACAAAACAAAGCAAGAAACCCAGGTTTACGCTGGCATATTACGTCACGTGACCCATTTTGACCAATCACCCGCAAGCAAAAATATTTAATGGATTATAATCAAGGACAGCTCCTGTCTGGGACAAGGGAAAAGGGGGTAACTCCGCCCAAGAGTTTACTTGTCAGCCGTTATCCTGTTCCAGGCTCTCACATATTAGGGACGACGAAAAAGTTAGAAAGGGAACACGGGACGCGAGTAAGTTGTATAATCACAGTAAGAGAGAGTTAAAGACTTACTATTTTAGACTGGCATATAATTGTTGGACTACAGTGCACGATCAAATAAGACACTACGAGACAGGGCTACTAAAACAACTGCCCCCCAAATCTGGAACATTTTACCGCAGGACGTGAGAATGCAGAACAATTATAATATTTTTAAGAGTCAGGTAAAGACTCACTGTTTTAGACTTGCATATAATTTTTAACTCTATATAGGTGTACATAAATTTTGCTCTCTTTTTTATTAATTTTAATGAAACATGTACATTTCCTTTCGTTATAACTATATTTAATAGATCTGGTGTCAATAAGTAAACTAGAGATTCATATGTATTGTTTTTAAGATAAATTGATGTAATTATTCGATATATTCATAAATAGAGGATATTACACGGTGGCGAGAAGATATGAATTTTATGTTCGAGTGGCAAACACAATATCTCACGAGCGAGCGCAGTGAACGAGTGAGATATTGTGTTTGCCACGCGAACATAAAATTCATATCTTCGAGCCAACGTGTAATGTTCTTTTTATTATATGGAGACAAAATATCTGAAATTGCCCATTCTATTCTTTCCAAATTTTAAGTTTTACAAATACGGAAATACAAAGTGAAAAATACAAATACCCGGTGCCAAGGATAAAGTGAAAAATACAAAATACCCGGTGCCAAGGATATAACATACAGCTGTACTCTGAACTAATTTTACAAATGTCACTGACTCTGACTACTTGAGTCATCAGAAACGGTGATTTTTACCCTTTTTTCGGAACGAATCTTTGAACACTTTTCGGTACGACCGGGCTGATACAGTTGCACATTTACCGTTCCGATTTGGCAGTTTTGAAATAAACTTCCGGAAGCTGCACCCGCTAAATGGCTATCCGACTTAGTTTTCTCCTCAATGGAGACGGCTGACAAGGTTTGGCTGGTACCGGCATCGTTAGACAATACAGCGGAAATCTGCTTCTGTTTCTTATCGGACAAAGATGAGTAGTTGTTTAAAGAGTTCACGTTTTTATGTCCAGTAATCTGAATGATTTCGTTGGGTGGTATCTCGTTATTCACCAGCTTCTGGACCAAATGCTTTCTTGTGCTGTGATTTACGAGCTTTTTGTCTGAATCCAGGCCTGAATCTTGTACCATGTTCTTCAGCATACTTCTCAAGGAATTGATTCCAAGCGGAGAGCATTGGAACCACATTTGACCGAGTTTCGGCCTTTCGTTGTTAACAGCAAGATAGAAAGGCGATTCATCGCTCATCATGGCAGCGGGCCGGTGATCTTTGTAGGCCAAGTAGGCATTGACGGGGCAGCGATCTGCATTGCTCTTGTTTTCGTACATTTGAGGTTTCTTCTCTCTGATATTTCGAGGGTTTTCACCCGTACGCGTTTTTGTTTGTCTTTCTTTGTTGAACTCGATGAAGCGGTTTCCCTCCGAATCTGTTTTTAACTGCAAATCGCCCCAGCAAAGGTCTCTCTGCTCTGTGTATTTATAGCGGAAGAGCCCCTTTGGGAGCTATAATAAAGTATGTATGTATGTATGTATGTATGTATGTATGTATGCTCTTTCCTTGGCCTCATACCAAAGAATGTACAGTTGTTCATCCAAAGGGTATTTAATAGAGCTCTAGGAGAGTGAATTCCTAGAACTCCATGCACGGCTGTAAAAAGTGGCGATGTCTTCATCCGACAACGGATCCACTGTGTTTGGCCGGTTTCCTTTGCCCACGGATTTTAACTGTTTTTGTTTCTTCTTTAAAATATCTTGAACCTCATGAAACTCTTTGTCGTTGAGGACGGAAAATCCATAATTGTTTTTTCGAAGATGCCGGTCGATGCTTTGTATGAACGCTCTGACTGACGAGGGTTCGTACTCTTCACCATTTTTCTTTCGCACAGCGAGAACAATTTTTTTGATGATTTCTTGCAGCTCCACAGGCGCGGTATCCTCAATCTCTCTCTTCTCGTCGCAAGTGTCGAGAAATTCTTTGAAAACCTTGAAATCGTACAAGGTCTTCTTTTTTGTGTTTTCGTTGTCGAAGCTTTCGGAAAACTCTTTCACTTGTTCATCGTTTAGTAAAACAAACCTGCTTGCCACCGCCATAATTCTAAACAACACTGAGGCAACGACGCATTCAGTTCATTCAACAAAGTAGAAAGGCGGGAATCGTGACGTCATTGAACGATATGACACTCAAAAGCGTGACATACGGAAAATACGCCACTCGGGTCCCGGATGGAGTGGCGTATGGAATCTACGAGTGGTTTAGTTCCCAGTAAAACAGTCTCCTCCATATATATTTTTGGTTAGTTTTGGGGAGTTATAATCTATTGTATTGCGCATTTGATCATGTATTAGTATGTTAATTTGAGCAATATCAAGTAATAGATATTATTATTTACACTAAGTCATGACAGAACTTTAGCTGTGACAAGAATGTGAACTGAAACATGCATCAAAAGCTATAGTGTTGTACTACGCCAGGTCAAAATACCACCAAAAACCACTCTCAAGATGTGGCCAAAAAGTGTGGAAACGTATAAATTTACTACTCTAATGCAGCGACATTAGTCCTCGGGGAAGAGGTGAAATAACATAACTAACCGTATAGTGAAAACGACAGTCAATAGAGAGATTATGACAATACCTGAGCCTCTCTATCGTAACGTCAGAATTATAATTTCTGCCTAGTTTGTTCCTTCGTCATTCAGTCGCCAGAAAATTACATCAGTTACGAGAAAAAAATTGATTCATTTCCAGTCATTAGCATGCTTAGCTCTAGTGAAGCATAAGGATAGATGGGAAGATTCAAAAATCCTATCGGCCCAAGCTAGTGCTTCGCGTTTGTTCCCAATTCAAGTTCCTGCTCATGCTTATAGCTCTCCTTTCTAGAAGAGACCAGAAGCTGTGGACGAAACAGGTGTTCTGTAAAATTTTCAACGACGCGTCGATAAAAGATGGTAATAAACAATGTTCTTTTAAGACTGTGCGGTTTTGCTGACGCACGGCTATAGAAAACAAAGTCGTCAACTGACGTGTTTAGAGTAAAAAGGATTGACGCAGGCCAGTCCAGAAAAAGCAGTCGAGTCCCAAACACGTCATCTGTTCATTTTCACACATTTTGCACATTTTCACACACATCATCTGCACGTAAATTAAAATTTATGGGGACTTCACTAGTCACGAATTCTTTTCACGATTTTCCAGTCAAAGTAAGCACAAAATGTTTGAAAGATAAAGCACTCAGTGACTGTATTAGGTAGAGCCGGACAGGAAAATGTTTGGTTCTTTGTCATGACGCACGGGCCTCGCTGCACTTGGTCAAGAAACCCACGAGTCAAATATTAGCTGTCTAGCCCTCCCACTCAGTCAATAAGTGCATAGCATTGCATAATTTGAAAATATCCGAGTCTTGCGCTAATTAGCTACGCCGTTTGCGCCTTTACACCAAATCAGGTGATCGTGGTTTGACTACTAGCACAGCGTTAGAAAAAGGTAAGGACAAGGAGTAAAATAATACTATCTATATCATACTATCGCCCATAACTGTGTAGAAATGTATTCAAAACTTGCATCGAATGCTCAATAAAACTGTCCCTGCACTAACGTTTTAAGTCAAAAAACGCCGGCCATTTTTTACTAATAACTTGTATTTGGTCAAAAAAAAAATAAAAAAAAATATAGAAAAAGCTCGTTTTAACTGAACGATCACTTGCATATTTGTTATCTGTTTTCAGTTTTTTCTACTCATTGCAATACAATTTTTTTTTATCAAGCGGAAAACACCAAGACGTCACTGATGGCCTTTTGTCATTAAAAGCAAAGCTCTTTAAAGAAATAAAAGCTCTGGAAAATCCATTTAGTCTGCTACGCCATAGCTCGGAGCAGGAACTGTAGACTTTTTAGAAGTGAACCAGGTAAATTTTAATTTAATTTTAAGGCGTTTGGAATCGATTTCGGACTCCAGTAAGAAAAGACGGAAGAAGTTCGTTTTTGTGTGTAAACAAAATGTGGTTTCCAAGAGTATAGAGTTATGTAATGGCTCTGTTCACCACGATCTCGGAGACGACTGTTCTGTGTCTTATTTGTTTAGCGGCTATAATCGGTAACGTGAGTTTATTCCTCATCCTTTACAAAAACAGAAATCTTCCCAGCATCACCAACATGTACATTCTAAACCTGGCCGCCGCAGATACCTTGGTGTCGGTACTAGGCATGCCAGTGACTGTGGTGACGATTATCAAACAGCGCTGGGTGTTCGGACATACAGCTTGCGTGGTGCTCGGTTTTTTCACCATTTTATCGTTTATAACGTCCGTCATGTCTCTTGGAATAATCGCCATCAACCGATATTTTTGCATCGTGAAGTGGAACGCTTACACCAACACATTCCCAACGAGCGGATCCGTTCGGATAGTTCGCAGTTGTTTTTTAGATGTTACTACTATCATAAGTCTGGGAAACCGTGTTTTTTTTTTCGTAATAATAGAATGAATGTAGACTTAAGAATACTTAAATAATTAAAGAGAAACAGACGTTGGGCTAGTTTTTGCGTTTATATAAGTTGTTTGAGTTTATTTAAAAACTTGAGATTGACAATTATACTTTCGTGTCCGAAATCATGGCAACATTACACCTATGTAAACGTTCTACTAATGCACCTATCAATGGTTTGCCCCAGGATGGGGGGGGGGGGGGGGGAGGGGCGGGCAACCCACGGGAATTTGACTTCGTGAAGCTCTACCAGGGTGGGGATTTTGACATCCACAACAGTCCCCTGGCCGGGTGAAAAATTTGACTCGGTTGCCACCTTGGAAGGTGGAGAGGGTCTGGAAATGAGTGGTCCGCCATCTTGAAAATACCCAGAAGTCATTTGGATGAGCTTCCCACATTCTTTGCTTGGCCTTTCTTTTCATGAGCGATAGCAGAACAAATGTTAAGGAGCATTTTGATGTTTTTAAACCAAAAAAATGTTGTTTTTAACACCCATCAGTTATCTATCTTTGAAGTTTTATAACACATAGTTATATAGAGAGGGGCAGCAAAGGCAGCTCAGACAAGGAAGAAGAAAATAAAGCAATTCACAGGTATTGTAAGGATACAAAATGTGTGTTAAATTGCCAGCAATGCTAAAATATCTCATGACAACAATGCGCGCAGTACACACATAATATTAATGGCAGTGTACAATTTGAACAGCTAGAATCTGCCCTCTCCAGTTGGGGAAATGCACGAAGTTGGTGGAACCATTTGTCACCAGAATATCTTCTGGAGTCACTGAATTCTGCAATAAAATGTGCCTGTTGTGAGTGCCTGAGTTCGTCAACATTACTATTCAAGGTCTGTGATCCCCAGGGGTAGGGATTTGACTCTTAATGAAGACCCAAGGGTGGGGAAATTGACACTTTAAAACCTGAAAATGTCAAATTCCCCTGGGGTTGCCCGCCCCCCCCCCCCATCCTGGGGCAAACCATTGATAGGTCCATAATTGAATTATGAAAATCAAATTTTTAAATAGCTGTTCATGTCAGGAAAAGCTCACGAATTACATCGTTCTAAAAGGCTAAGCGAAAGAAAGCACAAACATTTTTGCAGCTAAATGAGAAGGATTTCAAGAATCCTTCTGGTGATCATCAAAGAACAAACATCATTTGGGAAGTTCAGAATAACTTAAATCGTCAGATCAATGTCATAACCACGAAAACATTCGACTGTTGGAACTACGAAATTAACCTGCCATGAACTACAGAAACCAAAAACACTTCAATAACGGTCGATTCTGGAGAGCTCAATAACGGGAAAGAGTCAGGACTCTTCTGGCAATGATGCATGGAATATTTAATTTTTTATTAAATACGCTCGTACGGGGAAAATCCTGACTGGCCGATAATTCCGAGCAACATATATATATGCTCAAAGTAAACCGCATAAAACAAAAACTGAAAGCTGTAAATAAAGCCTTGAACTCTGTAAGATGTGGATGATTTTTTGATAGTTTATGACTTAAACCCGTACCAATGAAAATGTGCCCAATCGCCTTTCGTGGACTTTATTAATTATGACCAATTATCTCCCCCAGTCAACTTATGCATAAAGAAATGTTTGCACTTGTAGATCAGAAACATCAACACACAAAAGCCAAATGGAAAAGCTGGACTGGACTCTGGACTGGACTTTGGACTGGACTCTGGACTGGACTCTGGACTGACTTTGATTGACTTGTAAAAATATGAAATAGACCTAATATTTAACTAACCAACTAATAATTAAAAATAAAGTTAAATTTTAAATCACTTAAAATCACACCAAACAATTTACGGATGGACCATTATATTTTTTCGGGAGGGGGGGGGGGAGATTTTTTTTGTGCATTAATTTTTTTTCGTGACTGAAAGTTTTGTATGAATTTCCTTTACTTTGCAATAAGCGTTTTGCTTTGTGCCGCTTTGCACGATTTTTTTTTCGAAATTTCGCGCGCACTTTTCTAACACAACTGTAACTGATGGGCTTTGAACTTTTGAGGTCTCCATGAATCAATCTCCAGCCTTGTCTTCATTTCGTTAGAGAAAAAACATGACTGTTTTTAAAGACCAAGTTAATCCTAAGAAAGTCGTCGTGGGCCTGAACAAATAATGTCTCTATATGTGTCGGTGGGGTGAAAGATGAGTAGTGGGGTGCCTGCTTATTAACACATTCAGTGAGTGGATGAAAATACACGTTGGTCTCCTTGGTCAATTTCGTTTTCCCATCCTGCATGCCACGTTTTTTCTCTAACGAAACGAAGACAAGGCTGAAGATCGATTCAAGAAGACCTCAGAAGTTCAAAGCCTATCAGTTACAGTTGTGTTAGATAAGCGCGCGCGGAATTTCGAGTAATAAAAATCGTGCATAGCGGCAGAAAGCAAAAAAAATTCATACAAAGCTTTCAGTCACGAAAAAAAAATTCATGCAGAAAAAATCTTCCTCCTCCTCCCCGAAAAAATATAATGGTCCATCCCTAACTTGTTTGGTATGATTTTAAGTGATATAAAATTTAACTTTGTTTTTATTCATTAACTGGTTAGTAAAATATTGAGTCTATTTCATATTTTTACAAGTCAATTAAAGTCAGTCCAGAGTCTAGTCCAGAGTCCATTCCAAAGTCCAGTCCAGAGTCTAGTCCCTCTTTTCCATTTGGCCACACAAAGACTTCTTTGCAATCTTTTCAACAGCAAGCAAACTTAAGGCTGGTTCACACTTGTGACATAAGCATAAGCATAAACATAAGCATAAGCATAAGAAAGCGTAAGTGAGGACCGTAGTGACATAAGCATAAGCATAAGCATAAGCATAAGCATAAGCATAAGCATAAGAAAAAGGAAACTTTTCCTTTTTCTTATGCTTATGCTTATGCTTATGTCGCGTGATCGCAAGTGTGAACCGGGACAACATAAGCATAAGCATAAGCATAACGAAACAGCAGTATTTGATGTCAGCAGAAATTCAAGCGAAACAGTTCCCAATCCTGCTCTGATTAGCTGTTTCAAACTGGCGTCTTCTTATTTAATCACGCTGTATTATAATGAGAAACTGGCTGAGGCCGGCCGTATTAACTACCTGAACTACCTGAAATAAATTTCTCGGTCAACCAGTCGCATTTCAAGCACAAGATTGTGATAATCTTCTTGTTGTTTTCTCTTCGCGAAGATTTCTTTTACCCAACAGGACCGCCATCTTTTTTCAGGTTGTCTTTCTTTCCGCCGTCGACGATTACGGTGCAGTAACATCAAAAGGAGCGCTTCTTCGTTTTCTTCTTCGTCCACCATTTTGAAATTACAACTCGTCTCATTCCCCCAGGATTATAAATCTGAAGCCCAATGCGTCTGCGTATGTCGCTTTCTTATGCTTATGTCATAAGTGTGAACATTCTTATGCTTATGTTTATGTTTATGCTTATGCTTATGTCACAAGTGTGAACCAGCCTTTAACAACCAATTTCTTTCCTCGTCCAGCTGTTCCTAACCCGCTGGCGAACGCCAACCTAGACTGAAGACCAACGAGTCCTAACACGCACCTGAGTAAACTTTTCCTTCTGATTCCTTCCTTCGTTGTCTTTGCAAATCAAAATCTACGGTATTTTCGAGGATCCAAACGCTCCGATTAATTCTTCATCCATAGAGATAGCGCAAACTTGCCCATTTACACACTTGCCTATTTACACACTATTTACACAAGGATTCTACTTTGAATGGCTTTGTGGGCTTGTTGCCAAAAAATTAACACAACGCCAATACGCCACACGACACCAGGAAAGCCCCAATAGTTCTCAATTACTATAGCAACTGAGACGTAAAAAGAAAAGCACTGTTGTACAGAGTCGCGGTCTGGGTTGTCTCCGTATCTCTGGCTTCCCCTCCACTCTTCGGGTGGTCGGAATATCGCTTCATTCCTGGGAAATCGTATTGTTTTGTTTACTGGCCTTCAAATGTCTGCTACATGTATTTCATGATCACAGTTTGCTTTCCGGACCTCTTTCAGTGATGGCTTTTTCGTATTACAACATTTTGACCTTTACAAGGGACGCAAAAAGAAAAGTTTCTCTATCAAGAGGCAACCATCATCAGTATCCTAAAAATGTAACATCAGATGAAACACTAAAGAAGAACAATCTAGACACTGAACAGAGTCTGCAACACGAAGACTGAAATGCTACAAAGGAAACCAGATTGTTCTCAAACGTTTTATGTTTGAGAACAATCCAAACATGATTCGGGAACTAGACTCCAAACAAGTTAAAAGGCCAAAGGTAAATGGGCAAAACGAGTCCAAATCGAGACTGCGCCAGCTTCAAGTGACAGCGGAAGAAACTAGGATCACAAACACGTTCATTTTGGTGGTCGCCCTGTTCATAATTTGTTGGGCACCATTCGCTGTGACAATGTTTTTTGATGTGTACTACCCAAGACCGTTGCCTCGCGCGGTAGATATAATATCGCTGCTGCTTGGTTATCTAAACTGTATGTGTAATCCTATATTGTATGGAGTGCGCAATCCTGCTTTTAAACTGGCATTACTGAAACTGTACTCTAGGTTTATACCCGAACGGTTTCGATCTACAAATGTGACACGACCAGGAAATTCTCCGCAAATGAACAGACCGCAACTTGTAGCAACTTGAAAGACGGCAAATAACTAGTCGAACTGAAAAAGCAAAACGCCTTTGATACGAAACTGGGCCACGTAGATGTTTTTGCATGAATATCAAAGAGAATTATTTTTATTTATACAAATGCTAAAACTAAAACAAGACGTTAGATGGCTAAAAATTTTAGGGCATCATTTTAAACATTCTCGTCCCCAGAGCCCACGATCCTTTTGGTCTGCGCCAAGGATCGAGACCTCTGGCAGGGACCGAAGCAGGAAGTTCGCGAATCACGGACTTCCGGCTTTTGTGCGCAGCCTCAGAAATTTGAACAATAACGGCTACTATCGGTTGCAAAAATGGGCAGCTATTGCGCTTGCGCGTTACCTGGCCCCTGCCAGAGGTCTCGATCCTTGGCGCAGACCAAAAGGATCGTGGGCTCTGGGGACGAGAATGCATTTTAAAGTGATATTTTACTGCATTTTTACTTTTCTGAATATGTATTCCATCCGTTGTAATAAAGGTAAGTAATTTGCATTTTTATATCTCTGATTATTGAGTTATTTGGGCCACATAAATCCCGAGAATCCTGGAATAACTAGAAGGGAAAATTGAAGGTAATCTCTATTTACTAGTCTTTTGGAATGAGATTTCAGCACCATGGGTAAGGAAATTTGGTAACCCGTTAATCCGAAAAATTTTGGTTCTGACGCCAGCGGGTTCGTCAGCGTACGTCCATCCGTCCGTCCGTCCGTCCGTCCGTCCGTACAGACTCTGGGGGAGGGTGAGGGGAGTCCCAAGACAACCCGACCGGGGGAAGCTGAAGTAAACAATATGGCGGCTGGTTCCTCGTACGCTCGATTCTCAATACGATATTAAATTGTAAAACATTCTTTGGAATGAAGACTTGTAACAGTTCATCATGAAAAGTAGAAGGATTGCTTCAATCTCGATGGCGCATATAGAAGATATTGGAGAGCTTGAAGGCAAGAAATCCTTGTTCGAGAACATACTTGTTTTTTTCAAAGCTAAGGAGATCTGGAAAGAACCCGGCGACTTTCGTTTAGGTTTTCAAGTCCTTCTTTCAGTTCAGTAGTAAAGTTAAATTACAGATTTGATTGTGGATTTACATTGTAAAAATTGTTTAATTGAGCGACTTTACATGTTTAGTAAATTACGGTCATTTTCTTGAAATGTTTTAAAAACTTGTTTAAAATATCTGTGAAATTACCTTGTAGTTCCAGTTTGCCTGCTTGCGAGTAGCTTCAGTCGAGGGGAAAATTGAACGCAGTTTGCCTTCCTAGGCAAAGTGCTTCGTATGTGAATGACATTTCATGTTTTTGAAGGTTTTTTGTCCCTTTTTCTAGGAATTTTCATTAGTGCGTAATTTTAAATTTTTTTTAAGAGCAATTCTAAAGTATTTTATTCGAAAAGTGGAAATCGTGACTATTCTAGACCGAGTCTGTGTTGTTTTTTCAATGTAGGTTGTTTTTCTTCGGCAACGCATATCGGGTTGTTTTGACTAATTCGTAATTTAGTATTCAACGCCTGAAGAGTCGCTCTGTCGTCATTTTTAAGTTTATAGTGTTAGTGTAAAGCTCCTTATGTTTTATGTTCAGTTACAAGTGTATTATTTTATCCTCCTTATATTGTTATACATTAGTTTCTTCATTTGAAGTGAATGACATTTCTGTCCCAATTTAGCGATGACACATAGAATCGCCGTCTCAGTGCGTGAGTTCAGTGTGGCATGTTTTCGTGTTCGTTTTGTTTTTCACCGCTAAGCCATTTCAGTGCGTCTTTAGTTACAGATCAAAATGAAATCTTTATTTAAGTAACTATAAATAAGCAAAGCATTTCTCGGTTTAAGTCTATTTTGTCTAAAATGAGACTCTAAAAGCTTCCTAAAATTAGTTCAGGGTGTGTTCTTGAAAGCGCCCGCCTAATACTTCGCGGTTGAAAAACTTGTGCCACTTTCTCTTGATAATGTGCTTGAAAGTTTCCAAAAACATTTTTTGGGTAATTTTTGTCACTAAAAGGTTTGATGCCGGGAAAATATTATTTATTTTTGCAAGATAGATTTCGAGAAATGTTTCATGGTTAACAGGACTAAACAGCCAGAGGGATGTATTGGAATCAGTGAGAAATGTGTATTTGTATGGAAAAGTCTGTCGAGTCGCTACCGGGAGCAACCATAAGTGGTTTTTTTTTTAGCAATTGTAGTTTTACAAGTACTCTTCTTGAACTTGATAAGCTAGCTTTCGAAAGAATGTTACAAGAAGAGTTGTCGGTGAAAGTCGTGCTGAAGTCTTCTCTTTCAAGAAAAATAAGCCAACCGTGTAACAGTTTCGCCAGCAGTCCGCATGTTTTCCCTTGCTGTTTTTCACCTCTTGGGGAATAAGTAACTGCACAAATAGAATTTATTGTATTTTACGGGCCAATAAGCATGAAAGAGAGATGTGAAGCTCCGCTGTTAGGCTTGGCTAAATCTATATATTACAACTTATTCGGAGAAATCGTGAGTTCAAACGTGCGAAACAATAATTAGTCCATGATTTTTGCTTGGACTAAGTACGTGATCTTTTTTGGGAATGGGATTTAAGCGTGAGAAGAAAGAGATGAAATAAGTGAAGTGGCCATATGGAATTTTGAATAGTTGATATTTTTGTCTTTTTTTTCAAGGAAAACTGATATTTGAATAAAAATGAACCAGACTGGTGTCCATAATCAAAAAACAAAGGCAAACGTTATCGCAGCTGTTCATAAAATAAACGTATAAAGCCGTGGTACATAGCATAGATCTATCTATAAGGAAAAAAGTCTTAATATGTTATTTTAATGCAAAAAATGGTCATTAGCTTTCAGTTTTGAACTGAACCTTGCCAAGCAGCACCCCCTCCCCACGTTTATACGTGATGAGCTGAAGAGCGATGGCAGAGCAGGGCACCAAACTCAGAGCCTGCGTTAACGCTCGTTTAGGTCAATCAATTTTTGGATTCAGTTTCTTCAGCTTGTTTAGATTCTCACACTAACGCGAACAAAAATCTGAAAAGAGAGGAGTTCATTTTCGTTGACACCCGGAATGAATGTGTGCTACTTACGTCAGATCTAAGCTAACTCTTGGGTGAGACTGAGTTTACAAAATTCGCACCTTGTTAACAAGAGAAGAAGCTACCTTATTACAGGACTGGAATGTTTGCCACAAACAGCCTGAAAATCACGATTTTGAAGGATCGTTTTCGCAACCATTGACACGCTCTCGCGAATATTTGAAGAGTTTCTATAATCGTAACGTACATCTAAACAGAATTTCGTTTAAAAATTAAAAAGGGTTTTATATTACGTTGATGCTTTCAATAATTACTGTAGCAATCAATCAATCAATCAATCAATCAATCAATCAATCAATCAATCAATCAATCAATCAATCAATCAATCAAACAACCAATCAATCAATCAATCAATCAATCAATCTTTATTTCACGTACACCAAGTAAAAGTCACCAGCGACAATAAATCAATAGATGCAAGGTGTAAAGCAAATGGAGTCCACGGACCCCACAAATAATATAAAATAAATAAATGGCTTAACATCACAAAATCACAAAAGTGCTTTGGAAATTTCGCATGAAAATAAGTATAAATAGTTTAAAATTGCCTGCACATTAACTGTCAGAGGCCCGGTTAGCTCAGTCGGTAGAGCATCAGACTTTTGATCTGAGGGTCATGGGTTCAAGTCCCATATCGGGCGAAGTCCAGAACTTTCTGCATCCAGGTTTAATTTTGTTTAATTTAATTCAATTTAATTTATATTCGACCAAGTGATATAGATAAAAGCGAGTTCGTAATAGTGAATACTTGTACCATTATTCTTGGTGCACAAAAACAATTTTCCCTAGATTTGTAACAAAGATGTTTTAATCCAATTTTTTTTTTGGGGGGGGGGGGATGGGGGGATTTGATTTTCTTAACCTTGGCTATGTTTGTCGGGTGACTGTATAGGACATGTACAATTCTTTAAGGTATTTCGTGTTGAGGCTACTTGGGTTCAAATAGCCTGGTCATGCCTCCGAACTGTCCTATCCTGATAATGGTTTTTAGATTAGAGGTTGGGAGGAAGAGTACCTGTAGCAGCATGACTAAAGAAAATTCTGAGGTCAAAATTGTCCTCTTTATCTCGTTATAGTTACGAACCACCTTGGTACTGCACGCCTCGTGTTTTTATTATGAAGACATCCGCTGGATATAAGCAGCAAGCGCTCTAGTTGGTTCCTTACTAACAGGCTATTAGCTAATTGCCAAATGAACACCTTTCGGCGGCTGGTATATCAAAGGATAATGCCCGAGGCTGACAGAGTGTTCGAAAAGTGAACTGTTAACTAAGAAGCGAAGCTTGGAGGGCAACTGTGAAATTTTGAGGACGTTCTTTTAGCCAAGGGTATTATCCTCCGATCTGCCAGCGAGCAAGTAAGGGGGTCATTTATTTTATAACCCTCAGAATAATTTCCACAATGCCCACGCGTTATTGCGGTAAAGAGAAAACATCGCATCACAACACATTTGCAGCTAAACAAATCCAAGCTGGTTAGTTTTCTCGATTTTATTACCCTGTGATTGAATTTGAAAAGTTAAAACCTGAAAAAGTGACTTCCTTTCTTGTTTTCTTTCGTCATTAAAAACGGAGGAAGGATGTCAAAATGGACGACGGGTATTGCCTCACAATTAACCGCCGTCCGATTTTGTACCACGTGAAGTGTTTCCTCCAATGAGCGCGGGCAAAATTAATCGGTGGGTTATGTATCCTACGAGAAGAGAAGTCGTGCGAAGAAGATGACATAACACGTGGAGCATGAATTCCTAACCAAAGGACTTTCTGTTTCATGCAATGGCAGCACTGACAAACGACTCAGTCTGTATACGAGGAACTTTTCCGAATGAATATTAACTGATGAATGTTTTACGCCGGATCTTCTGATCTTTATATTTTGGCCTTGTGTTTTCATTTTCTCCTTTTGGGCTACAGTTTTGTTGCAATGCGAGATTGTGAGTAAGTAGCAACAGGCCACTTTGTGTGTACGTTAATTTCTGAGATGTACTCCCGAGGATGTACAAGAGGAAATTTGCCTCCGAATGAAAACAAAACAAAACAAATAAACAAGTAAGAAAAAAAAAACAATAAAATAACAACAAGGCCAAAAAAGTGCCCCGTGTGAGGATCGAACTCACGACCTTCAGATTTCTTATGCGGATTATGAGACTGACGCGCTGCCTACTGCGCTAACGAGGCAACTGATAGCTAGACAATGTTTAACAAACAGAAACATAAATAGGTTACAATTAAGTGCACCCAATTGACCCACCCAATTAGATCGCTGTCAGCAGCCCGGTTAATAAAGGACGCGCTCTATGCCGCTCTAAAAACTCTAATAACATCGTCATTTCTTACTCGATTGCCTTGAGACTTTCGCATTTTACACACAATTTATCGAGGAATGATACGTATGTCAACAAGTAGATGTACTGTTCGTTAATTTTCCGTAATTTTACTTTCATCGAACACTACTTTTTTGAGAAAATTGCTATTCCAACAAAACTGAGCGCTACGATTTGGTTTAAACTTCTAGAATCAGCTTATAATAACATCTTACTTTGACTCTCCAAGTTTCCGCAAAATCGTAGGAACAGAGATCCCGGCACAATTTGAACGTCAAAATAACAACCCCAGACGGACTTCAAAGTTTGGACCGCTCCAGCGCTTTCCAAATTTGACTGAAAAGCGAATAACTCCAGATAAAGTAAGTTCAATGTGTCGTTATAGTTAGTTGCAAACTGCATTTGGCTATCCGCAACGATGAAAAAGTTTGGGCTGCTATTATAAACTCACTTGACTACTTTGAGGAATTTACACATTGGCTAGGGGGGCCGGGTGCATTAAGGTTGCTTGGTCGCCACATGCTTTGGTGGTTTTAGGTGTCTATAATGTCAGGCCAGGTGAAGGTTAAAATCGTCCTTTTGAGATATACAGAAAAGTGTTTCGCCTGATATCAACATAGGATTTCATAGGGTAGCAATTGTTCCTTTATTTTCAATTAGCATGATCATAAAATTATAGAACAGATCGTAAAACCACCAAAGCGTGTAGCGACCAAACACCCTCAATGCACCCCCTAGCCAATGTGTAAATTCCTCAAATTCTCATCAACTGCAAGGAAATTTGCAATAGTGCTACTGTGGAATTCAGATAACAACAAAGCCGTCTACAGAACAGAGTTTCGATAGTGCATCACTTTCAAAAAATAAATTGTCCAAACCAAGGCCGCCCCAGCAAAGTAAAATAGCGCAAAGTATGTGTAAAAGATTCAGTTTCATGTTCCGCTAGTTTTATTCAATTCGTCCGGTTAGTTTTCATATAATTCAGAGAAACGTGAATTTGGCGACTTCGTTATATTTTGGTGCAGAAAGTGAGTTTATACTAGCCGCCCAAACTTTTTCATCGTTGCAGATAGCCAAATACGGTTTGCAACTAACTATAACGATAAATTGAACTTACTTTATCTGGAGTTATTACGCTTTTCAGTCAAATTTGGAAAGCGCTGGAGCGGTCCAAATTTTGAAGTCCGTCTGGGGTTGTTATTTTGTCGTTCAAATTGTGCCGGGATCTCTGTTCCTACGATTTTGCGGAAACTTGGAGAGTCAAAGTAAGATGTTATTATAAGCTGATTCTAGAAGTTTAAACCAAATCGTAGCGCTCAGTTTTGTTAGAATAGCAATTTTGACAAAACAGTAGTGTTCAATGAAAGCAAAATCACGCAAAATTAACGAACAGTACATCTACGTGTTGACATACGCATTATTCCTCGATAAATTGTGTGTAAGATGGGAAAGTTTCAAGGCAATCGAGTACGAAATGACGATGTTATTAGAGTTTGTAGAGAGGCATAGAGCGCGTCATTTATTTCGATCGAGTCACCTTAACTCAGTCAGTAGAGCATCAAGCTTTTAATCTGAGGGTCCTGGGATCAAGTCCCATATCGTGCAATTGATGTTTTTTCAACTGCAAGAAGGCTATAAATGAAAAATAAAGGTACCGATTTCTTTACACGAGGTACTCGTTTTCCCACGTATTTTCGTAGCACAAATTGTCTTGTAGATCTCTATTAATCCAACCTCCCCTTGATAACATCAAATTTCAATGGCTCGGGCTTACCATTCGTTCTATTATTCAACGTTAGGCTGGGAATACAAAGAGTCGCAAATCGGTATTGCATTTTGCTTCGCAGTTTATTCAGTAACTGGACTACTGACAAAAACACTGAAAAACACTGTGAAGAAAAACACTGTGCCAGCCGTAGGAGATGACCAACAACATGAAAGAGGAGGGTAGCGGAAGCAAACAGACAGTATGGCCAATGTAGGCTTGTTGAACGAAGGAAGAAACGAGTGAAACTGGTTAAGAATTTTACTATTTTTCAGATTGTTAAGAATTTATAGCCACTGTTTTGAAACAAGCAATCAAGGAAGGTAGAAACTGTTAGGTCAGGATGTTCAGTGCTTATGCCTACAAACATGTTGAAATTGACTTTAGAGTGAACATGCCTAGCCCAACAACAAGAACAAGAACGACAACAAAAACCGAACGCCACTGTTGTTTCACTAGCCGCATTACCAAGGATTCAAATGTTACACTGTAAGGTTTATTGCCACGTTTCATACAGTAGGTTATTCGAAGGCTGTCAATAGATTACAATTCGTTAGGGGAGTGAAGAAATATATAATAAATGAATAAAAAGTTACAGCTTACCCATTGGTGTCTGTGGAACGGATCCGCAACTAGTGAAGACGATTAAGTTCCTTCTCTCTAATTATCGTTTATTACGTCGCATAATACGTATTTAAGAAAATGTCAGAAATTGCTTTCGTAGGCCGAAACACTCCCCTCTCTTCTAGAAAGTTGTGCAAGTTAAAAAGTTTAAATAGTAAAGTTACAAAATCGAGTTTAGTAAAGTTCATTTAGTCTTTCATTTCGTTTTCGTCCACTGGAACGATGACTATTATCCTCTGAACAGGACGTTCAACCGTTACATAGCCTCCTCCGCGGTATGTCTTTACATGTTCTCCTGGCTTAGTGTTCTTATAGACGATCTCCACTCTGCGTACTCTTCCATCTTTACTCGGTTTGGCTGTGATAACTTTGCCTAGTTTCCAATTTCCTCGAACAAGATTCGAGTCTTGTATCAAGACGACGTCTCCGACTTTAACATCACGGTGTGCGGTGTGCCACTTCGATTCAATAAGAAGACTAGGAAAATAATCGCGCGTCCATTTTCTCCAGAAGCTCTTCACTATATTCTGGACAAATTCAAATCTGTGACGAGGGTTTGTTGTTTCCCTAAAGGGTCCGCTTGGAACTCGTGAAGTAGATCTTCCAAGTAATAGGTCGTTCGGACTTAAATATACGCCATCATCTGTATCAGTTGGGTGCTTACCAATTGGTCTTTCGTTTATCAAGTTACCAACTTCAAAGCAGGCTGTCTGTAATTCAGAGAATGTCATGATGTTATCTCCGATTGCGATGTTTAAGCCTCGTTTGACGGAACGTATTAATGCTTCGGATGTGCCATTGTACCAAGGGGCGTCGGCAGGTGAGAATTCCCATTGTAGGCCCTCTGTTACTCCGAATTCGAGTAATTCGTCCCAATTCCAGTTCTTCGTTATATCTTTGAGCTCTTTATCAGCAGCTACTAATTGTGGTCCGTTGTCAGAATACAACTTTGCTGGATACCCTCTCAATGATACAAATCTTCTGAGTACTAATAGAAATGTTTCCGTGCTGTAGTCCGGTGCTAGATCTAAGTGAACTGCTCGAGTGCACATGCAGTTGAATATCACTCCGTAACATTTCCCATAGGTTCTTCGCTTCACTTCATCTCTGATTTTGAAAGGTCCAAAGAGATCTATACCTGTATAGTGCCAAGGTGGGGAGGGTTTCAATCTCTCCTCTGGTAGTTTTCCCATCTTTTGTTGGCAAAGCTGTTTATCTATCTTCTTGCAGATTACGCAGTTGTATTTGATGGACCTCACCATACGGTGGATATTTGTAATCCAAAATCGTGCTCTTATCTTGCTTACTGTAGATGATACCCCATGATGCCCTCTTTGGTGTATATATTCAGCATATAACCTTGCAAAGCGATGCTCGTATGGTAGCAAAATTAAGTCGTTCTTATTGTAGCTTATCTCGAGCCACTTTTCAACTCTGCCGCCTACAACTATTATGCCATCCTCTCGCGTCCGTGGACATAGTCTTTTGAATCTTCCTTTTTCCATGTCCGCTGTTAACAATTTTTGACATCGAAGTATCCAGAATCTTTCTGCTCTGTCTATATCTTCTGGCGTTAGTGGACTAGTTACGTTCTTTAAGGAAGGTCGAGGTTTTCGTTTGTACAAGGACAATACCCTTGCAGTCACTCTGATTAGCTTAGTGTAGTTGGAATATCTGTTTATGTCAATTCTTGCTTCTAAGCTATCTTCAGATTTAGCTTCAGCTAACATAACTGTTTTTATTTGTTCTGGTAACTCTTTCTGATAATTTGGCTTGCATATCGGCCACTCATGTTCAGGAAATCTAAGGAATTCTGGACCGGTTTGCCAGATGCTATTCAATCCAATCTCTGCCGGTTTCCTTCCTCGTGTAATCCAGTCCGCTATGTTATTCTTACTCTCTACCCAATACCAATCATCTTTGTTGGTTCCCTGTTGGATCTCGCCAATACGTGTGGCGGCGAAAGTATTAAAGCCATATGATTCCTTCTGAACCATTCCGTACACTATTTGTGAGTCAACGATGTGGTAGAATTTAGTAAATTTGTACCTCGATTCCTTTTCTATAAATGTCTTGAGTCTTTTATTCAGAACTGCTCCACATAATTCCACGCGGTCAATAGACATTTTCTTCACAGGGGAAAGTCGATTTTTCGATATGATCAATCTGCTCTCATAGCTGTTGTCTGTGGTGTTCCACCTGGCGTAAGCGCATGCGCCGTAAGCTACTTCTGATCCGTCACTAAATATCACTAAAATTGGATCCCCTCTTGCATTTGCGGGTTTGATACATCTCTCAAAGACTTCTTGTTCCATGTTTGGAAGATCATCAAAGAAGTTCATCCATTCTTTCTTAAGCATATCAGGAATTGGATCATCCCAGTCAGATTTGTTTTCGCTTATCCACAAACTTCTCATCAAGCCTTTAGCCCTGATTGTAAATGGAGTGGCGAGTCCCATCGGATCATAAATGCGATTGACTTGAGATAAGACAATTCTTTTTGTAAGTTTGATGTCTTGTGAGCTCGTTATATCAATTCCTTGGGGTGGAGGTCTTTTCCTTTTACTCTTCATCTGTAAATCGAATTTAACGCGAAAACACAACTGATCCGTACGCGGATTCCATACAACTCCAAGAACCTTTTCCGTGGGTTCGTTTGAATCGCCTCTCAAGGTGAGCGTCAGATTTTCTTCAGTGTCATCTTTTGACATTATCCATTCTTTTATGCGAAATCCTCCCTTGATCAAGAGTTCTTCAATAGCTTCTGTTAGTTGTTTAGCTAACTTAGTGTCATCGACGCTCTCAATTATGTCATCCATGTAGGAGTTTTCCTTTATAATCTGAGCTGCTTGGGGATGAGATTCGATACCCATTTGTGCTGTTTTTCTCATAGCAACGGTTGCTATCGTTCCGGAAGGTCTGTCGCCAAAGGACACTCTTTGTATCACATAAGTGTCAGGTTCTCTTGCCGTGTTCATGTCTCTCCATAGGAAACGATGAGTATGTTGTTCAACGACCTTAGTTTTTACAGTATGATACATCTTGCTGACATCTCCAATGAATGCAACACGATTTTCGCGAAATCTTATGAGTATTCCTAATAGGTTATTCAAGAGGTCTGGTCCCTTTGCCCAATATTCGTTTAGAATATGGCCCATATAGCTAGCACTGCTATTGAAGACGATGCGGACAGGTGTGGATTTTGAATCAGTTTTCAAGGCCTCGCGATGCGAGATGTAATGCACTGGCCCGTTATACTTTGTTATTTCTTCAGTGTTTAGTTTACGAGCTACATCTCTGTCGATCATATCTTGTATCTGTTGTTGGTACACTTTCGCGTGATCTGGATTTTTGCGCAGACGTTGTTCTGTTGACATCAATCTTCCATACGCGGCTCTTTTGTTGTCCGGGAGGTTATGCGGGTCTTTAATCCATGGGTAGGTAGTTATCCATAGATTCTCTTGTGAATTATATTCAAGATTATTCTCGATAAGATTCAATTCCTTTTCTTCTTTGAGCGTATAATTCTTACTGCCTGGTGGGCATTTCCCACATTTACAGCCGCCGCAGCGCGGTGTACACTCCACGCCCAGATTTTCTATTTTGTAGAAATCGCTCAACTCGATTCCTCTTACATGATTTAAATGTGCTACATTGTATTTGAAACATTCTGCATTTTCTTCAATTGCTGGGTGTGTCCCACCGATACAGAAACCAAAGCGATTCTTTAGCAACAGGAGGTGTCCCGAGCGATTTTGCATTTCTGGATGCAATCCTGCATAGTCATATCCTATCAACACGTCGATGGTTCCAGTTGGTCGTTCTATGTCCTTCTTTGGGACGTCAAAAATATGGAGTATTCCATCGATCTTGATTTTGCGGATGTTAGATGTTATTTGGTCGATTCCATAAACTTCAATGAGGGTCTGATGTCCTTGCAAATCAATAAGTGGTAATGTGTACTTCTTCGTCGTGATATCCATTTTCTCTGCTCCAACCTTTACAAGTGACAGCTGAACTGTTGTACCATGCAATTTTTGCGCTTTGGCTGTCTTGTTCGTAATAAAACTAAGCGAAGATGCATTATCCCACATAACATTGAGCCAATTTGCGTGCGTTTTTATGCGTTGTATCTGTAAGAGGCATGTGGTCTTACTACTGATTCTCGAACACGTGTTTGTGGTGCCAGAGACTTCTTCTTCTTGATCATCCTCGCCTGTTGGGGTGTTCCTTTTATTCTCGTGAAGAGTTCGGTGATGGAATACCTTGCAATTATCAATTCCACATTCTTTCTTCTTTTTGCACTGAACCCAGCGATGGCCTGGTTTCAGGCACGAAAAGCATGCAAGCTTATCCTTTACAACATCCTTTCTCTGTTGAACAGGTTTAGCTAGATAATTTCTACACTCGTAAGTGGAATGCTTCGCGTTACCATGCACAAGGCAATATTTTGCCGTCGGCGATGGTCTCCCATCTGATAAATGGGTTGCGCCTCGCACTCGAGGTGTGCCTGCTGATCTTAAGTCAGATGCGTCATATTCTATGGCACGTTTTCGATCCAATAGAAAATCGAGGAGACTCGGAAATTTGTCAGTTTTGTCGACTGTACTTTTGCGTGAGCTAACAAGCCTAGCCCATTCCTTTCTGTGATCAGGAGGAAGTTTGCTTTCAATAGTGCTAACTGAGCTTGTGGTTGTAATTTCCTTTTCAATACCGAGTCTTTTCAAGTCACGATAACTATCCTCTATCATATCTACGAATTCCACAAATTTCTTGCTTTCTCCCTCTCGGATGACTTTAAATCGCTTGATATCATTAATGATCACATCCGTGACCTTTCCTGGGTCTCCGAACTTTTCATCTAAACGGGCCCACATTTCTTCGATATCATCATCAACTGATTTAACCTGTGCTAGAGCTTCTTTGTCAAGACAAGTACGTAACGTGTACGGGGCTGTGAGCTTAGTAAGACCTGGCATTACTTGCGTTTGAAAATCTCGCTTAAACTGAGGGTACTCTCTTATATCGCCTTCAAAGTGCGGTCTTTTGATCTTCTCTAAATGTACATTATTGGCGGTTCCCGGTGAATTACTGTTGCATAGGGTTGTTTCGCTGAGTTTGCTTTCTTCCTTTTCACTGATTCGGGTTTCAAATATTTCAAATATTTGACTGCACAGAACCTGGACATTTGAAATCCATAGCAGTTCTTGTTCCATCATTTCCTTGCCTATTAACTCTAGATATTGTTCATTCCTTAACTTGCATTCAATAAATGCTTCTTCGAGTTGTGCGAGTACTTTCTTCATGAGAGAAGTTGCAGCATTCTCAGTTTCTAGAATGTGCGTCGCATTGCTAAATATAGCATTAAAAAGAGTGCGCGCGCCGGCTCTCTTTATTAGAATGTTTTCTTTCAATTTTTCATTTTGCTCTCTTTGTTGATTTTCTAGTTCCTCGCGCTCACGTGTAGCGCGTGCGTTAGATTCATCAAATTGTATATTATCCATGTATTCATTTTTCAGATTTGTTGCATCTCTGTATAATGTTTGCAGCTCACTCATCCAATTTTCAGCTGCATCGAATTCTTCGTCGTTTAGAAACGATGTGAATTGCTCATGTTTACCTTCAAGGTCTTTCATAACGTCTTCCAATTGATCATAGGCTTTCTCTATAGTTGCGATAGTGTTTCTGTCTCGAACAGAGTTTAAGAAATCGCTTCTTTTTCTTGTGAATTTCCCTTTAGCTGAGCGTCTCGCTATCTTTGCTGCTTCTGCCATCTTGTTGCTGTCGTGTTGCCGTCCCCAATGTGACTCGGTTTTCAACTTGACTTTTGATTGGCTTTCGAATGTTTCACTAGCCGCATTACCAAGGATTCAAATGTTACACTGTAAGGTTTATTGCCACGTTTCATACAGTAGGTTATTCGAAAGCTGTCAATAGATTACAATTCGTTAGGGGAGTGAAGAAATATATAATAAATGAATAAAAAGTTACAGCTTACCCATTGGTGTCTGTGGAACGGATCCGTGACTAGTGAAGATGATTAAGTTCGTTCGCTCTAATTATCGTTTATTACATCGCATAATACGTATTTAAGAAAATTTTTTTCCAATACGACAGTCAAACAAAGGTTTCTTTTCTGCATTGTTGCGAGTTTAAAATAGCAAAGTGATACGTTCTCGGATACGTAATACAGCTGATGCCTGTTTTCAGTACCTTTTGAATGAAACGACCCGTCTCATGGCAATGAAATCTTGTGATTGACAGCTAAAAGACTTTCGCTGGTATCATAACCTCCAAAAAAATTTTGCTTTTCCTGATCCAAATCAACTCGTCTTGGACTCGTGTTTGTTGCCGTTTGGCCACATCTTCGTTTAAGTGAGCTTTTAAGAAAGTGGCAAGTAAAGCAACAAGTTGTCAGACGATGTTGTGAGGGAAATTGAAGTCCATCAACTTTTTTTTTTTTTACAATAAATACGAAAAATTATTTCTTGCATCGTACTGATTTTAAAATAGGTACAAATGCTTCGAATTAGATTTCATTTTCTGATACGTCACAGCTGATCAGACTGTTGTTACTGTTCTTGTTCTCGGTAATTTTCATCTGCGATCAAGTTTTAAATACATTCTTAGTCCTCAAGCCCATTTAGTCGAATAAGCCTACTTTCCAGGGAGGTTTTATGTACAATTTGCTCTCCATTGTCTAGGAACCTGATGATTTTCGATCTCTACGCACTTCCACTGCCTCCGTTTATAATTTTTCCTCTGGAAGACATTAGGTTTTCAGCAAGAAAGATCCTCCCTGTTTCTCCCTGCGGTTGTTGAATAAGAAGATTCGGGGAGGAGGCTAGAAACTCCTACAGTCTCCAGCTTCGCTTCTCGCTCTTTACAATTCTGATTTGATTGACGGTTATGGGTATGTTTCCTTTCCAGTTTAGTTCATAAGATATGTGGCTGAATCTGAAAATATATGGCCTCCGCTACTTTATTTTAGCGAAACATTTTCCGTGGTCAAGTAAAGCGCTCTCAAGTATGCCGTGGACCTCTGCAGAGTTCTTTCGCGTATATTGTTCTGGACTGTCCTGTAAGTCGTATTATGCTACTATTTTTTTTCAACTGTTCCTCGATTCGTTCTCTTGCAGCTGCCAGTGCTCATTCCATTTCATAACTTTTTTGCGTCTCCTGTTCCAGTGGCTTTTTTTTCAGTTTAGTAATTTCAATCTTTAACTTTATGGCTCAGGAACTCCGATAATGGGTTTGTTCCGTTTTTTTTTTAGTTCATTGAGATATTTCTATATTTTGTGCCTGAATTTGGACTTCCATGCCCTCCGCTGCTGTTAGCACAACATCTTCCATGGACGTGTAAGGGCTCTCAGATATACCATGGATTTCTAAAGAGCGCCTTCATGTGTATTGTTGTGCACTGTCCTGTAAGTCGCACAATTTCGTTGTTTGTTACTGTTCATCGATACGTTTTCTTGCGGCTGCCAGCGCTCTTTCCGTTTCATCGTTTTTTCTGTCTCCTGGGCCAGTGGTGTTACATGCTAGGGTAATGCGAAAATTTGCCAGCGTAATGCGAAAATTTGCCAGCACGTAAATCAATCAGGTAGTTTCTTACATGATTTGAAAGCGTTTGGAATGGAATTCAGATCCCACTAAGTAAAGACGGAAAAAGTTCGATTTTTGTGTGTGAACAAAACGGTTTGCATAATGGCGCCGACTCTGTTGACCATGATGGCCTGAGACGACTGTCCTGTGTCTTATTTGCTCAGCGGCTATAATCGGTAACGTGAGTTTATTCCTCATCCTTTACAAAAATAGAAATCTTTGCAATATCACCAACATGTACATTCTAAACCTGGCCCCCGCAGATATCGTGGTTTCAGTACTAAGCATGCCAGTGACTGTGGTGACAATTATCAAACAGCACTGGGTGTTCGGACACACAGCGTACGTGGTGCTCGGGTTTTTCACCATTTTATCGTTTATAGCGTCTGTCATGTCTCTTGGAATGATCGCCATCAACCCATATTTTTACATCGTCAAGTGGAACACTTACACCAACACATTCTCGAAGAGAAAAGCCCCGTTTTACGGAGTCGCAGTCTGGGTTGTCTCCATATCTCTGGCTTTCCCTCCACTTTTCGGCTGGTCAGAATATAATTTCATTCCTGGGAAATCGTACTGTTTTGTTTACTGGCCTTCAAATGTCTACTATATGTATTTCATGATCACAGTTTGCTTTTTCGGAGCTCTTTCAGTGATGGCTTTTTCGTATTACAACATGTTGACCTTTACAAAGGACGCAAAAAGAAAAGTTTCTCTATCAAGAGGCAACCTCTATCATCAGTATCCTAAAAATGTAACATCAGATGAAACACTAAAGAAGAACAATCTAGACACTGAACAGAGTCTGCAACACGAAGACTGAAATGCTACAAATGAAAATGCCAGATGAGAACAATCCAAACATTATTCGGGAAGTTGACTCCAATTAAGTTAAAAGGCCAAAGGTAAATGAGCAAAACCAGTCCAAATCAAGACTGCGCCAGCTTCAAGTGACAGCGGAAGAAACTAGGATCACAAACACGTTTATTTTGGTGGTCACTCTGTTCATAAGTTGCTGGACACCATTCGCTGTGACAATGTTTTTTGATATGTATTACCTAAGACCGTTGCTTCGCGGCGCGGTAGATATAATATCGCTGCTGCTTGGTCATCTAAACAGTATGTGTAATCCTATATTGTATGGAGTGCGCAATCCTGCTTTTAAACGGGCATTACTGAATCTGTACTCTAGATTTATACCCAAACGGTTTCGATCTAGAAATGTGACACGACCAGGAAATTCTCCGCCAATGAACAGACCGCAACTTATAGCAACTTGAAAGACGGCAAATCACTACATGTAGTCGAACTGAAAAAGCAAAACGCCTTTGATCCGAAACTGGGCCACGTGGATGTTTTTGCATGACTATCAAAGATAATTATTTTTATCATTCACGTTATTTTATCCGGCGTTTTAATTGGCCGAGAGACCATTACGTCACTGCAAATAACTGCCTACGAATAATTGTCTGCTCATGCGCATTACGGTGCGAAGTTGTTTTGCTGCGAATAATTTTGCTCGTGCGCAGTTAAGTCACCTGTTCAGAGCTCAAACTTAATTGCGGGCAAGTAAGCCATTAAAGTGCGGAACTTCTGCGATTTTTGACTAAAAAATTTGAAGAAAAAAGTGCGAATCTTCCTTTTGAACGTTGTACTTTTTGGCAAATCAGTTGATGTATTCGTTTTAAAGCAATTAATTATTGGCGAAAGCCGAATTTACTAATTTTGTATTTTTTGTGCAGAATATTTAAGGTTTGAACGAAATGAGAGTGCGCACTTGGTGTAGAAATAAATAATTGTGAAACAAGCGTGCTGGTTAAATGCATAAACACATTGTCTTGTTGAATGATAAAACAATTATTAAACTCGATTTCGCAAAATATCGTGATTTGTCAGTGTCTTGCAGATCAATTATTTGCCTATGCCTTCGGCATCGGCAAATAATTGATCTGCTCGCCACAGGCAAATCACGATATTTTGCTCAACCTCGTCCAATAATTGTTTATTATTTGTACAAATGCTAAAACTCAAACAAGACCTTATATGGCTAAAAATTTTAGGGCATCATTTTAAAGTGATATTTTACCCCATTTTTACTTTTCTGAATATGTATTCCCTCCGTTGTAATAAAGATAAGTAATTTACATTTTATATCTCTGATTGTTAATCATTATTGAGGTATTGAGGGCACAGAAATCCTGAGAATCCCGGAATAACTAGAAGGGAAAATTCAAAGTAATTTCTATTTACTTGTCTTTTGGAATGAGAATTTATAAGTACAGTTTATGTTACTTATGATTACGTAATAAGGTAAAAAAAACTGATTATATAACTTATTCGGAGAAATCGTGAGTTCACATGTGCAAAATTATAACTAGTCCTTGATTTTTGCTTGGACTAAGTACGTGATCTTTTTTGGGAATGGGATTTAAGCGTGAGAAAGAAAGAGATGAAACAAGTGAAGTGGCCATACGGACTTTTCAATAGTTGAAATTTTTGCCTTTTCTTTCAAAGAAAACTGATATTTGAATAAAAATGAGCCAGACTGGTGTCCAAAATCAAAAAACAAAGGCAAACGCTATCGCAGTTGTTCATAAAATAAACGTATAAAGCCGTGGTCCATAGATCTATCTATATGGACAAAAGTCTTAAATATGTTTTTTTTTAACACAAAAAATGAACAATTGCTGTCAGTTTTGAACTGAACCTTGCCAAGCAGCACCCCCTCCCCACGTTTATACGTGATGAGTTGAAGAGCGATGGCAGAGCCGGGCACCAAACTCAGAGCCTGCGTTAACGCTCGTTTAGGTCAATCAATTTAGTTTCTTCAATTTCGTTTCTGTCAATTTAGTTTCTTCTTCATTTAGGTCAATCAATTTAGTTTCTTCAGATTGTCTAGATTGTCGCTCTAACGCGAACAAAAATCTGGAAAAAAGATCACTTCATTTTCGTTGCATGACATCCTGAACGAATGTGTGCTACTTACGTCAGATCTAAGCTAACTCTGGGGTAAAACTGAGTTTACAAAATTCGCACTTTGTTAACAAGAAATGAAGCTACCCTATTGCAAGACTGGAATGTTTGCCACAAACAGCCGTAAAATGACGATTTTTGAAGGATCATTTTCGCAACCATTGACTCTCTCTCGCGCGAATATTTCAAGAGTTTGTATAATCGTAACGGACATCTACACAGAATTTTGCTTAGAAATTAAAAAAGGTTTTGTATTATAGTCCAGGCATTTTGTAATCAGACCTGCTACTAATTGCAACAGAAGCTTTCTCATCGTAAACCAGTTAGAAATAACCTATACAACAACATACTAAAAGTCTCTAAAGATTCAAGCGTGGGAACACCTCCAAATACGATCCATGTCTAAATCGCTTTCCGCCGCAACATGAAAACGAGGCTATAAACAGAAAGTTGCTGTTTACAGCCGTTTTATTAGTATAAATCATGCCTTTTCTTTAAAATTAACAACATACTCTTAAAACATTGTTTCTCGGCCTTAATCTTGAAATAAAGAACCATAAAAGAGCAATTTAAATGCTGAGTTATTCGAAAGTTTACATTGGCCAAGACACGTTTATCCCTTATCTTCACGCTAGAGATAGAGTCATTCTGAATTGTAATCTACACATGCTATACAAGTAAGTCTTCCGAATCTTCACTTTCGAAGTCCAGGGCGGTGGTACAGTTAGTGCATGCGGATCCTTTGCACTGGCCACAGGCTGGAAAACACTGCATACCATTCTTACGGCAGGTGCACCTCATAGTGCGGCAGTCAGACAAACAGTTGCATCTGATTAACTGTAGAAGCGAGTCTGGCGCCGGCGGGAGGTCCGTTGCAACAGGAACCAATTGATCGCCAATTACTTTCCATCCCCAGTCCTCGATCGACATTTCTGCATCCTCCCCCTGCCACTGCTTTACTTGTAGATAGACGCGCAGGCTGTGGAATCGAGCCGCTGCTGCACTTGGGGGGGAGATTCTGTGGCTGTATCTGAGATTTCTTTGTTGCAAGTTTCTCAAAGTACCGCTGATACCTGAGAGAGTCGAGACCAACCCCTGGCTTTCCACCGAAAAGTGACACGAGTGCTTTTTCACCAGCCGCAACAACGTCAGATACAGCCGAATGGCAGCTGAACGTGTTAGCTTGCTCTCTGAAGCATTGTACATTCTCAAATTTCTTCAGCGCCGTTGCCTTGCCAACTCCATACAGGCGCGAAGTTGTGTCACATCCGGTTATGGCGTGAAGAAACAGGAGATTTCTGCAAACTTCCCCACCCAGCTGATCTTTGACTTTCTTCATATGCCAAACCCGTGCCCCTCTCGCGTTTGCCTTTGGCTCTGGTCTAAAATAGAGATCACAACCATCTTCACAAGCATGATAGCACAAGAGGACTAGCAAATCTGTGTCGTCCCCTACAAGAACCGTGGTCTTCGTTCGGGCAGACTCTACGGCAGTTTTCACTATAAGTAGATCGGCGTCACCATCGGAGTGGTGCGTCACGCAGCCTGCATTCTGTAGAGCCTGACTCAGCATCATCAGAAAGCGTTGCTTGTTCTTGGGGTTAGAGAGAAAGTTATCTTTCTTCAGCGTGACAGGCATGCTTTCTGTAAAGGTGACAGTGGCAGCGACCTTCCCTGATGTGCGCCTCTGCTGTGTCATAGCTTTAGTTGACATCTTGTCATACCCGTCAAATACCACTATCGCTCTTCCGTATTTCCTACGCACGTAACTGCAATACAAGTCGCACACTTCCTTGTAAGTCGGAGAACCTCTCGGCACGGGACTCGGTGGAGAAGGGCACCTCCATCCAACACATATTGGACATTTCCTTCGTGTTGCGTCTTGGCCTCTGGTGAAAGCTTCGCCCACAGTGCGTCCGCTAGCGCTGGTTTTTCTGGCTGTCTCAGCGTTGATGGGGAGTCGAAAAGAGATGTGGGATAAGTGCAGAGCTCGTATCGAAATGATTCTGCAAGTTGGGAGTTTTCACAGGCCTTGATCAGTCGCTGAAATAAAAGCTGCGGGTCAACTTGTACTTGATCATTGTTAATCTTCACAGAGGACTTCGATGACATAGTGACTGCCTGGGAACTTCGCTTGAATGTGTAATCCGTGGGGCTTTTCCCATTCATTGAGGACAAGATCTTCTCCCCAACACATTTGGCTTCATCAGCATTGACACTGCTATCAGCATTTACACTATTCATGATGTTTCTTAGACAGCCGCTGTCGGGAGAGAAAGGATTATGTGAAGCCAGAGAACTGAGGGTGGTCATTGTGTCTTTCATGTCTCTTGCCTGTCTTGCCTTGGACATATCTTTGTTTTGCTCGCCCGAATTAAACTGTACTCCTGTCAACTCTTGCATCCTCTGGTTTGTTTCGGCGCAGGCAGGCATAGATAATAGCCAGATAAGACGTTGCTGCTCCGTTAGGCCCCTTCCTCTTGTCAAGCCTCCGCTCGTCTTCAAACTTCTCATGAGTACCTGCTCGATGATTAGGTCAATCGATAATCCGGCCCAAAACCTATCACTTCTTCTTGCTACGTGGAGACCGGAAGCGAGGTTTCGGTAGACATCCGGATGTTTCGTTTGGAGGTCCGTCATCGACTGTAGATATAGTCGTGCGCACTTAACGTACAAGTTGTGGCCAGAGGCAGCGAGATATGGCAGCATTCTTGTCAGTGCCTCAAGGTGGAGTTCCCAATTAGCTGTTCGCTCTGCTTTGATAAAGGAGCGTAAAATGTCAACCATTTCTAGGTACTGAATCCAGAGCGCTGCAGTGCGCCTTTTCTCAGCGAGGAAGTCTTTCTTTCTGCGTACGCATTCTTGAATGTCGCTCAGGACATCTGCTGTGCTTGCTTCTTCAGCTGAGACTTTCTTTCCTATCAACTTATCAAACAATGCACGCGCCTCTCCAAGCTTTGAAACTCCAACCTGCGAGTGGATGTCTTCAGGCATCGGCTCCAAACGATGCTGGTGGCCTGCAATATTAAATTAAATTGTCTTATTGCATTTTCTCTATATTTTAGCAACGCTTGTCGAAGTAAAAGAATTGACTTTAAATACTTACTGTTATGAGTGCTTTCTGTATGAGGGGAGGTGATGCATGATTCGGACATTTCATCAGCTAATTCAGATGCAACAGTACTCTCAAAACCTGAAATGATAAAAGTAAAATAATCTGATATAATTGTTGTCTACTTTGAGTGACATGTAAAAGTGTATCGTGTTAATTTTACCTCGCTGCTCAGTCTCATTGTCTATGTTCGCTGTATCTTCGCCGTTCGCATCAAAAATTATGGAATTTTCCTCAGAAACTACAAGATAAAAAAAGTAACAAGAAAATAAGAAATGGCAATTAAACCAGATACGTTTTATAAATAAATGGCTATTACCTGTGTGTTGTAAGTGCGGTATGGGTACTTCCAGAGCTTCCGAATACAGTAGCGCATTCAAAGCGGCGTCTACAATGAGGTGTGCACGAACAGCTCGAGCAATTGCTTTTCCGGTCAAAATATGGTCTACCGCATTAGACTCATAAATCAGTTCCAGAACTTCTCTTAAACCGGACCCAGCCATCAGGTGACCAATACTTCCAAGAAAACTCATCTCCGCGTGAAAAGCACCAAGACGCACCATCACTTTGCGTAAATCGCTGTCAGCAGGTTCAGACTGTATTATGTCAAAGGCCTTTAACCACAAAGGCTGATCAAATGTGATGATGGGATTAGCAATTCCGTGTTCCTTGGCATGCTCAGATACAAAGTTCAGGGTGGAAGAGACACATGTGACATCGCTCGGATTCATATCAATTATGGGAAGGAACATAATTGAAGACTTGCCCTGGTGCCTTCCTTGGTGAACAGATTGCATCATGCCACTCCAAGATGGACGCGGGGTGCCAAACAGTAAAGATACCTTCCACAGGACGTCAAGATTAGAAGTGGGGTCTTCCGCTCGTACGAGAACCACGTCATTGTATTTGATCTCCACGTTCACCTGACTGGGTCCACATGGATGAATCTCTACCCTTCCAGTTGTCGAGATTTCTTCAGCAGTAACTTTGCGTCGTGGGACATTACAATTGTGTTTAGTGCCGGGCGTAACAACTGCGATCATGCCCATACCATGAAAGGTATTATTTCCATCGAGTGTCCTAGTGTTGTGGTCAACGTTGTCGGCCGCATATTGGACAAACTCGCCATTAAAAGAGGGTATATTAGTTCCCTGGCTAAGCGCAGCATTCTGGTTGAACATTTGCACCTCTTGGTATGATGAACAAAACCCATGGTGATGCAAGGTGTCAACAAGGAAGCGCGAGGCGAAGTTGTGGTGCAACTGAACTGCAAGCCCGATCTGTAAAGGTGCGATAACGACACGTGGCCGCGCAGCTTGAACAATGGCCTGCCCGATTGACGCTACCTTCAAAGAATTATTTTTTTCTGAGACGAGAACTCCCAGAAATGCAGAAAGCGTGGCAGGAAGAAAGTGGACATGAGATTCGGCATCGGTGTCTATCGTGGGGTAGTTACCACTTGAGGTCGGAAGTGATTTGAGGTCTTTTTTTATCAGCTTAGCTGCTGTTTTAATGATGTTCATTTTTTGTTCTTCGATATCCACGTCATCCTGCTGTATGTAAAACTCTTGTAAAATCGCAGCGGCAGTGGTTCGAAAGGTTACAACGTTCGGCTTACCGTTAATATCCGTTATCACGATCCTATCTCCAAAATACTCAAGAAGTTTGGTTTTCATGTGCTGCCGTCCGTAAGCTTCGCTATTTGTGCCACTCAAATATTCCTCCATTTTTTCCACTAGATCGTTCACTGTTATCTGCTCGTCGTCATTTTCTTCAAGAAACTTCGTAACTTTAAAAAAGGCCTCGCATTTTTCTTCATCCTGGGGACGACCAACTTTCCTCTTTTTGACAGCCGGTTGCTCATCCACTTCATAAACTTTAGGTAATTTCCTCTTTGTGCGGAAGTTTACACTGCAGGTCTGGTGGTAAACCGCGCCAGCAGAAGGCAAATCATGCACATTTAGAAGCCTAGCTCTTATCATGTCAGACCACTCGTCCTCTCTCTCTGAACAAATTTTCAATAGCGTGTCTTTCATTTCAATTGTCGTTACCCTGAACGCTTCCCCCAGTCTTTTTCTCTGTTCCCCGAACTCAACTTTGGTACCACAAAAGAAACAGTCAGTTTTGAATGAGAAACATTGTTCTGCTTGGCGAGTTAGAGAGCGACGATTACTAGTTGTTTCGGACGTGAGAATTTTCTTGGCTCGCTGGATGTTACTTGGCAGACAATACTCTCGCCGGCAGTTTTGATGAACCTGCTGCCCAGGAACCGTAGTGATGGAATCATTTCGCTCTGTGCTCGCCCGATTTATTCCCGCGCTTCCTTTTTCTCTTAGTGTTACGACCTCGGCCTCGCCATCCAAGTTTTTTTTACAAATAACACACTTTTCTGTGTCATCCATAGTTGGGAATCTTGTTTTCTGAAATAACAGGAATAAATAATAAAGAGCGCTTTTTACACAAAATCAATCTCAATTCTATTTACAGCTTTGTGGTTCTCGGAAACGTCCAGGTTGATTCCGTAAACGTGCTATATTTGGCGTTCTTTTTGTTAAAGTTTGGTTTTATTACTGCCAAATTAAGTCTTCAGTGAAAATGAATTTCAGGCAAATTGTTTTGTGTTCAGAGCGCATTTATTACTCGGATAAATTGTTATTTTAGGAAAGTTTTTCATTCAGAGATTTTAAGTTATGAGAAAAAGATAACGCATTATTTTAAATTATTTTCTATCGTCTGATTCATATAGATAGTTTTTATAATTTTTGATTATTATTATTATAATTGATGTAAATAGTTTTAGCATATCTTTTTCAAATTCTGTATTTCCTTGTTGTTTTTGTTTTCATTCGGAGAAATTAGCATTTTTTTGCTACTCTGTAAATTCGAATTTAAATTAAGTTTTTCCTGCACTGAGTTGAAACCTTAATACTCAGGTCACATAACACATTACTTGAACTGCATTACCTTAGCACATAACATCCATTTTTTTAGCTTAAAAACTTCTTTTTTATATTTTAACTTTGCTAGCGGAAGACAAATTCCTACGCTAAATCCCTCAAACGGATAAGCAACAGCGCAGACGCTTGCTACAAGCTTTGTGTATTTTTATGGATTTAAAAATCTTATTTAAGCAATTATCTGATCTAATCTGCATGTAATTGGACTTACCTATCAGGAAAACACAAGAAAATCTTTCTTTTTTTTGCTAGCCCATGTTGCACGTGGCATTGAACTCAAGCGACACAGCAGATAGCACAGGAGCCTCGTTTCCATGCTGCATTATACAGGGTCAATACAGGGTTCTAAAAAAACCCGTTTTACTCACCTTCCCCTGCTCAGATTTTCAGAGACTTTTGATATGTTATAGAGGACATGTTCCTGGACCAAAAGGCGTTAAAAAACCTTCTGTCGCAATTAGTAACAGGTTGACATCTTTTAGGCGATAAAATGCCTGGACTATTACGCTTATGCCTCCAATAATTACTGTAGCAATCAATCAATCAATCAATCAATCAATCAATCAATCAATCAATCAATCAATCAATCAGTCAATCAATCAACCAATCAATCAATCAATCAATCAATCAATCAATCGATCGATCGATCAATCAAACAATCAATCAATCTTTATTTCACGTACACCAAGTAAAAGTCACCAGCGACAATAAGTAAATTGATGCAAGGTGTAAAGTAAATGGAGTCCACGGACCCCACAAATAATGCAAAATAAATAAATGGCTTAACATCACAAAATCACAAAAGTGCTTTGGAAATTTCGCATGAAAATAAGTATGAATAGTTTAAAATTATATGCACTGTAACTGTTAGAAAGGCCCGGTTAGCTCAGTCGGTAGAGCATCAGACTTTTAATCTGAGGGTCATGGGTTCAAGTCCCACATCGGGCGAAGTCCAGAACTTTCTGCATCCAGATTTAATTTTGTTTAACTTTAATTCAATTTAATTTATATTCAATCAAGTGATATAGATAAAAATGAGTTCGTAATAGTGAATACCTCTTGTACTATTATTCTTGGTGCACAAAAGTAATTTTTCCTAGAGTTGTGACAAAGATGTTTTAATCCAAATTTTTTTTTTGGGGGGGGGGTATGGGGGGATTTGATTTTGTTAACCTTGGCTATGTTTGTCGGGTGACTGTATAGGACATGTACAATTCTTTAAGGCATTTCGTGTTGAGGCTACTTGGGTTCAAATAGCCTGGTCATGCCTCCGAATTGTCCTATCCCGATATTGCTTTTTAGATTAGAGGTTGGGAGGAAGAGTACCTGTAGCAGCATGACTAAAGAAAATTCTGAAGTAAAAATTGTCCTCTTTATCTCGTTATGGTTACGAACCACCTTGGTACTGCAAGCCTCGTGTTTTTATTATGAAGACATCCGCTGGATATAAGCAGCAAGCGCTCTAGTTGGTTCCTTACTAAGAGGCTATTAGCTAATTACCAAATGAACACCTTTCGGCGGCTGGTATATCGAAGGATAATGCCCGAGGCTGACAGAGTGTTCGAAAAATGAACTGTTAACTAAGAAGCGAAGGTTGGAGGGCAACTGTGAAATTTTGAGGACATTCTTTTAGCCAAGGGTATTATCCTCCGATATACCAGCGAGCAAGTAAGGGGGTCATTTATTTTATAACCCTCAGATTAATTTCCACAATGCGCACGCTTTATTGTGGTAAAGAGAAAACATCGCATCACAACACATTTGCAGCTAAACAAATCCAAGCTGGTTAGTTTTCTCGATTTTATTGCCCTGTGATTGAATCTGAAACGTTAAAACCTGAAAAGGTGACTTCCTTTCTTGCTTTCTTTCGTCAATAAAAACGGACGAAGGATATCAAAATGGCGACGGGTATTGCCTCACAACCGCCGTCCGATTTTGTACCACGTGAAGTGCTTCCTCCAATGAGCGCGGGCAAAATTAATCGGTGGGTTATATATCCTACGAGAAGAGAAGTCGTGCGAAGAAGATAACATAACACGTGGAGCATGAATTCCTAGCCAAAGGACTTTCTGTTTCATGCAATGGCAGCACTGAATAACGACTCAGTCTGTATACGAGGCACTTTTCCGAATGAATATTAACTGATGAATGTTTTACGCCGGAACTTCTGATCTTTATATCTTGGCCTTGTGTTTTCATTTTCTCGTTTTGGGCTACAGTTTTGTTGCAATGCGAGATTGTGAGTAAGTAGTAACAGGCCACTTTATGTGTACATTAATTTCTGAGATGTACTCCCGAGGATGTACAAGAGGAAATGAAGGTTTTGCCTCCGACTGAAAACAAAACAAAACAAAACAAATAAACAAGCAAGAAAAATAGAGAAACCAATAAAATAACAAAAAGGCCAAAAAAGTGCCCCGTGTGAGGATCGAACTCACGACCTTCAGATTTCTGTTGCGGATCATGAGACTGACGCGCTACCCAGTGCGCTAACGAGGCAGCTGAATATCATTTGACACACAGAAACATGAATAGGTTACAATTAAGTGCACCCAATTAGATTGCCGTCAGCAGCCCGGTTAACTCAGTCAGTAGAAAATCAAGCGTTTAATCTGAGGGTCCTGGGATCAAGTCCCATATCGTGCAATTGATGGTTTTTCAACTGCAAGAAGGCTATAAATGAAAAATAAAGGTACCGATTTCTTTACACGAGGTACTCGTTTTGCCACGTATTTTCGTAGCACAAATTGTCTTGTAGATCTCTATTAATCCAACCTCCCCTTGATAACATCAAATTTCAATGGCTCGGGCTTACCATTTGTTCTATTATTCAACGTTAGGCTGGGAATACAAAGAGTCGCAAATCGGTATTGCATTTTGTTTCGCAGTTTATTCAGTAACTGGACTACTGACAAAAACACTGAAAAACACTGTAAAGAAAAACACTGTGCCAGCCGTAGGAGATGACCAACAACATGAAAGAGGAGGGTAGCAGAAGCAAGCAGACAGTATGGCCAATGTAGGCTTGTTGAACGAAGGAAGAAACGAGTGAGACTCGTTAAGAATTTTCCTATTTTTCAGATTGTTAAGAATTTATAGCCACTGTTTTGAAACAAGCAATCAAGGAAGCTAGAAACTGTTAGGTCAGGGCGTTCAGTGCTTATGCCTACAAACATGTTGAAATTGACTTTAGAGTGAACATGCCTACCCCAACAACAAGAACAAGAACGACAACAAAAACCTAACGCCACTGTATTCTTATTAAACTGGTCTATTTCTTTCCAATACGTCAGTCAAACAAAGGTTTCTTTTCTGCATTGTTGCGAGTTTAAAATAGTAAAGTGATACGTTCTCGGATACGTAATACAGCTGATGCCTGTTTTCAGTACCTTTTGAATGAAAGGACCCGTCTCATGGCAATGAAAGATTGTGATTGACAGCTAAACGCCTTTGGCTGGTGGCATAACCTCCATAAAAATTTTGCTATTCCTGATCCAAATCAACTCATCTTGGACTCGTGTTTGTTGCCGTTTGGCCACATCTTCGTTCATCATCGAGCTTTTAAGAAAGTGGCAAGTAAAGCAACAAGTTGTGAGACGATGTTGTGAGGGAAATTGAGGTCCATCAACCTTTTTTTACAATAAAGACGAAAAATTATTTCTTGCATCGTACTGATTTTAAAATAGGTACAAATGCTTCGAATTAGATTTCATTTTCTGATACGTGACAGCTGATCAGACTGTTGTTACTGTTCTCGTTCTCGGTAATTTTCATTTGCGATCAAGTTTTAAATACATTCTTAGTCCTCAAGCCCATCTAGTCGAATAAGCCTACTTTCCAGGGAGGTTTTATGTACAATTTGTTCTCCATTGTCTAGTCAGGAGCCTGCGTGTCTAGGAACCTGATAATTCTCGATCTCTTCGACTTCCATTGCCTCCGTTTATAATTTTTCCTCTGGAAGACATTAGGTTTTCAGCCAGAAAGATCCTCCCTGTTTCTGCATGCGGTTGCCGAATAAGAAGATTCGGGGAGGAGGCTAGAAACTCCTACAGTCTCCAGCTTCGCTCCTCGCTCTTTACAATTCTGATTTGAGTGACGGTTATGGGTATGTTTCCTTTCCAGTTTAGTTCATAAGATATGTGGCTGAATCTGAACATATATGGCCTCCGCTACTTTATTTTAGCGAAACCTTTTCCGTGGTCAAGTAAAGCGCTCTCAAGTGTGCCGTGGATCTCCGCAGAGTTCTTTCGCGTATATTGTTCTGGACATGTCCTGTAAGTCGTATTATTCTACTATTTTTTTTAACTGTTCCTCGATTCATTTCCTTGTAGCTGCCAGAGCTCATTGCGTTTCATAGCTTTTTCCGTCTCCTGTTCCAGTGGCTTTTTTTCAGTTTAGTAATTTCAGCCTTTAACTTTATGGCTCAGGAACTCCAATGATGGGTTTGTTCCGTTTCCTGGTTAGTTTATTGATATATTTCTATATTTTGTGCGTGAATCTGGACTTCCATGCCCTCCGCTGCTTTTAGCACAACATCTTCCATGGACGTGTAAGGGCTCTGAGATATACCGTGGATTTCTAAAGAGCGCCTTCATGTGTATTGTTGTGCACTGTCCTGTAAGTCACACAATTTCGTTGTTTCTTACTGTTCATCGATACGTTTTCTTGCGTCTGCCAGCACTCTTTCCGTTTCATCGTTTTTTGTCTCCTGGACCAGTGGCGTTTTCAGTTTAGTTATTTCAGCCTTGTTTCCTGTAACGGTGGTTTTTAATTTTGCTATCACCCCGCTAATTCCCTTTTCTGCCCGGATCATACACGCTAGCGTAATGCGAAAATTTGCTAGCACATAAATCAATCAGGTAGTTTCTAACTTGATTTGCAGGCGTTTGGAATGGAATTCAAATCCCACTAAGAAAAGACGGAAAAAGTTCGATTTTTGTGTGAGAACAAAACGGTTTGCATAATGGCGCGCTGACTCTGTTAACCATGATGGCCGAGACGACTGTCCTGTGTCTTATTTGCTTAGCGGCTATAATCGGTAACGTGAGTTTATTCCTCATCCTTTACAAAAACAGAAATCTTTGCACCATCACCAACATGTACATTCTAAACCTGGCCGCCGCAGATGTCGTGGTTTCAGTACTAAGCATGCCAGTGACTGTGGTGACAATTATCAAACAGCACTGGGTGTTCGGACACAAAGCGTACGTGGTGCTCGGGTTTTTCACCATCTTATCGGTTATAACGTCTGTCATGTCTCTTGGAATGATCGCCATCAACCGACATTTTTACATCGTGAAGTGGAACACTTACACCAACACATTCTCGAAGAGAAAAGCACTGTTTCACGGAGTCGCAGTCTGGGTTGTCTCCATATCTCTGGCTTCTCCTCCACTTTTCGGCTGGTCAGAATATAATTTCATTCCTGGGAAATCGTATTGTTTTGTTTACTGGCCTTCAAATGTCTACTATATGTATTTCATGATCATAGTTTGTTTTTTCGGACATCTTTCAGTGATGGCTTTTTCGTATTACAACATTTTGACCTGTACAAGGGACGCAAAAAGAAAAGTTTCTCTATCAAGAGGCGACCTCTATCATCAGTATCCTAAAAATGTAACATCAGATGAAACACTAAAGAAGAACAATCTGGACACTGAACAAAGTCTGCAACACGAAGACTGAAATGCTACAAATGAAAATGCCAAATGACAACAATCCAAACATTATTCGGGAACTAGACTCCAAACAAGTTAAAAGGCCAAAGGTAAGTGGGCGAAACGAGTCCAAATCGAGACTGCGCCAGCTTCAAGTGACAGCGGAAGAAACTAGGATCACAAACACGTTTATTTTGGTGGTCGCTCTGTTCATAATTTGCTGGACACCATTCGCTGTCACAATGTTTTTTGATATGTATTACCCAAGACCGTTGCCTCGCGCGGTAGATATAATATCGCTGCTGCTTGGTTATCTAAACAGTATGTGTAATCCTATATTTTATGGAGTGCGCAATCCTGCTTTTAAACGGGCATTACTGAATCTGTACTCTTCATTTATACCCGAACAGTTTCGATCTACAAATGTGACACGACCAGGAAATTCTCCGCAAATGAACAGACCGCGACTTATAGCAACTTGAAAGACGGCAAATCACTACATGTAATCGAACTGAAAAAGAAAAACGCCTTTGATCCGAAACTGGACCACGTAGATGTTTTTGCATGACTATCAAAGATAATTATTTTTATTTATACAATTGCTAAAACTCAAACAGGACCTTAGATGGCTAAAAATTTTAGGGCATCATGTTAAAGTGATAGTTTACTCCATTTTTTTCTTTTCTGAATATGTGTTCCATCCGTTGAAATAACGATAAGTAATTTAAATTTATATCTCTGATTATTAACTAATATTGAGTTATTGGGGGCACAGAAATCCTGAGAATCCCGGAATAACTAGAGGGGAAAATTCAAAGTAATCTCTATTTACTAGTCTTTTGGAATGAGATTTTATAAGTACAGTTTATGTTACTTATGATTACGTAATAAGGTAAAAAAACTGATTATATAACTTATTCGGAGAAATCGTGAGTTCACATGTGCAAAATAATAACTAGTCCTTGATTTTTGCTTGGACTAAGTACGTGATCTTTTTTGGGAACGGGACTTAAGCGTGAGAAAGAAAGAGATGAAACAAGTGAAGTGGCCATACGGACTTTTCAATAGTTGATATTTTTGCCTTTTCTTTCAAAGAAAACTGATATTTGAATAAAAATGAGCCAGACTGGTGTCCAAAATCAAAAAACAAAGGCAAACGTTATCGCAGCTGTTCATAAAATAAACGTGCAAAGCCGTGGTGCATAGATCTATCTATAAGGACAAAAGTCTTAAATATGTTTTTAACACAAAAAATGATCATTAGCTTTCAGTTTTGAACTGAACCAAGCAGCACCCCATCCCCACGTTTATACGTGAGGAGTTGAAAAACGATGGTAGAGTCGGCCACCAAACTCAGAGCTTGCGTTAACGCTCGTTTAGGTCAATCAATTTTTGGATTTAATTTCTTCAGATTGTTTAGATTGTCGCTTTAACGCGAACAAAAATCTGAAAAAAAGATCACTTCATTTTCGTTGCATGACACCCTGAATGAATGTGTGCTACTTACGTCAGATCTAAGCTAACTCTGGGGTAAGACTGAGTTTACAAAATTCGCACTTTGTTAACAAGAAAGGAAGCTACGTTATTGCAGGACTGGAATGTTTGCCACAAACAGCCTTAAAATCACGATTTTTGAAGGATCATTTTCGCAACCACTGACATGCTCTCGCGAATAATTAAAGAGTTTGTATAATCGTAACGGACATCTAAACAGAATTTTGCTTAAAAATTAAAAAGGGTTTTATATTACGCTGATGCTTCCAATAATTACTGTAGCAATCAATCAATCAATCAATCAATCAATCAATCAATCAATCTTTATTTCACGTACACCAAGTAAAAGTCACCAGCGACAACAAATAAATTGATGCAAGGTGTAAAGCAAATGGAGTCCACGGACCCCACAAATAATACAAAATAAATAAATGGCTTAACATTACAAAATCACAAAAGTGCTTTGGAAATTTCGCATGAAAATAAGTATGAATAGTTTAAAATTATATGCACTATAACTGTCAGAGAGGCCCGGTTAGCTCAGTCGGTAGAGCATCAGACTTTTAATCTGAGGGTCATGGGTTCAAGTCCCATATCGGGCGAAGTCCAGAACGTTCTGCATCCAGGTTTAATTTTGTTTAATTTTAATGCAATTTAATTTGTATTCGATCAAGTGATATAGATAAAAGTGAGTTCGTAATAGTAGATACTTGTACCATTATTCTTGGTGCACAAAAATAATTTTCCCTAGATTTGTGACAAAGATGTTTTAATACAATTTTTATTTGGGGGGGGGGGGGAATGGGGGGATTTGATTTTCTTAACCTTGGCTATGTTTGTCGGGTGACGGTATAGGACATGTACAATTCTTTAAGGTATTTTGTGTTGAGGCCCAGTCGATGACATTATGTGCCTAAAGGGTAAAGACTACTTGGGTTTAAAAAGCCTGGGTCATGCCTCCGAACTGTCCTATCCTGATAATGGTTTTTAGATTAGAGGTTGGGAGGAAGAGTACCTGTAGCAGCATGACTAAAGAAAATTCTGAGGTAAAAATTGCCCTCTTTATCTCGTTATAGGTACGAACCACCCTGGTACTGCACGCCTCGTGTTTTTATTATGAAGACATCCTTGATATAAGCAGCAAGCGCTCTAGTTGGTTGCTTACTTACAGGCTATTAGCTAATTGCCGAATGAACACCTTTCGGCGGCTGGTATATCGAAGGATAATGCCCGAGGCTGACAGAGTGCTCGAAAAATGAACTGTTAACTAAGAAGCGAAGCTTGGAGGGCAACTGTGAAATTTTGATGACATTCTTTTAGCCAAGGGTATTATCCTCCGATATACCAGCGAGCAAGTAAGGGGGTCATTTATTTTATAACCCTCAGATTAATTTCCACAATGCGCATGCTTTATTGTGGTAAAGAGAAAACATCGCATCACAACACATTTGCAGCTAAACAAATCCAAGCTGGTTAGTTTTCTCGATTTTATTACCGTGTGATTGGATCTGAAAAGTTAAAACCTGAAAAAGTGACTTCCTTTCTTGTTTTCTTTCGTCATTAAAAACGGACGAAGGATATCAAAATGGCAACGGGTATTGCCTCACAACTGCCGTCCGATTTTGTACCACGTGAGGTGCTTCCTCCAATGAGCGCGCGCAAAATTAATTGGTGGGTTATATATCCTACGAGAAGAGAAGTCGTGCGAAGAAGATGACATAACACGTGGAGCATGAATTCCTAGCCAAAAGACTTTCTATTTCATGTAATGGCAGCACTGACAAACGACTCAGTCTGTATACGAGGCACTTTTCCGAGCGAATATTAACTGATGAATGTTTTACGCCGGATCTTCTGGTCTTTATATTTTGGCCTTGTGTTTTCATTTTCTCCTTCTTGACTACAGTTTTGTTGCAATGCGAGATTGTGAGTAAGTAGTAACAGGCCACTTTGTGTGTACATTAATTTCTGAGATGTACACCCGAGGATGTACAAGAGGAAATGAAGGTTTTGCCTCCGACTGAAAACAAAATAAAACAAATAAACAAGCAAGGAAAAAACAAACAAAAAACCAATAAAATAACAAAAAGGCCAGAAAAGTGCCCCGTGTGAGGATCGAACTCACGACCTTCAGATTCCTGATGCGGATTATGAGACTGACGCGCTGCCTACTGCGCTAACGAGGCAACTGATAATTACATATTATTTAACAAACAGAAACATGAATAGGTTACAATTAAGTGCACCCAAATTAGATCGCTGTCAGCAGCCCGGTTAAGAATTGGTTAAGAATTGGTTAAGAATTGGTTAAGGCTGGTTAAGAATTTTCCTATTTTTCAGGTTGTTTAGAATTTATAGCCACTGTTTTGAAACAAGCAATCAAGGAAGCTAGAAACTGTTAGGTCAGGATGTTTAGTGCTTATGCCTACAAACATGTTGAAATTGACTTTAGAGTGAACATGCCTAGCCCAACAACAAGAACAAGAACGACATTAAAAACCGAACTCCACTGTATTCTTATTAAACTGGTCTATTTCTTTCCAATACGTCAGTCAAAAAAAGGTTTCTTTTTTTGCATTGTTGCGAGTTTAAAATAGTAAAGTGATACGTTCTCGGATACGTAATACAGCTGATGCCTGTTTTCAGTACCTTTTGAATGAAAGGACCCGTCTCATGGCAATGAAAGATTGTGATTGACAGCTAAACGCCTTTGGCTGGTGGCATAACCTCCATAAAAATTTTGCTTTTCCTGATCCAAATCAACTCATCTTGAACTCGTGTTTGTTGCCGTTTGGCCACATCTTCGTTCATCATCGAGCTTTTAAGAAAGTGGCAAGTAAAGCAACAAGTTGTGAGACGATGTTGTGAGGGAAATTGAAGTCCATCAACCTTTTTTTTACAATAAATAAGAGAAATTATTTCTTGCATCGTACTGATTTTAAAATAGGTACAAATGCTTCGAATTAGATTTCATTTTCTGATACGTGACAGCTTATCAGACTGTTGTTACTGTTCTTGTTCTCGGTAATTTTCATTTGCGATCAAGTTTTAAATACATTCTTGGTCCTCATGCCCATCTAGTCGAATAAGCCTACTTTCCAGGGAGGTTTTATGTACAATTTGCTCTCCATTGTCTAGTAGCCTGCGTGTCTAGGAACCTGATAATTCTCGATCTCTTCGACTTCCATTGCCTCCGTTTATAATTTTTCCTCTGGAAGACATTAGGTTTTCAGCCAGAAAGATCCTCCCTGTTTCTGCATGCGGTTGTCGAATAAGAAGATTCGGGGAGGAGGCTAGAAACTCCTACAGTCTCCAGCTTCGCTCCTCGCTCTTTACAATTCTGATTTGATTGACGATTACGGGTATGTTTCCTTTCCAGTTTAGTTCATAAGATATGTGGCTGAATCTGAAGATATATGGCCTCCGCTACTTTATCTTAGCAAAACATTTTCCGTGGTCAAGTAAAGCGCTCTCAAGTATGCCGTGGATCTCCGCAGAGTTCTTTCGCGTATATTGTTCTGGACTGTCCTGTAAGTCGTATTATTCTACCATTTTTTTTTTCAACTGTTCCTCGATTCATTTCCTTGCAGCTGCCAGAGGTCATTCCGTTTCATAGCTTTTTCCGTCTCCTGTTCCAGTGGCTTTTTTTCAGTTTAGTAATTTCAGCCTTTAACTTTATGGCTCAGGAACTCCAATGATGGGTTTGCTCCGTTTCCTGGTTAGTTTATTGATATATTTCTATATTTTGTGCGTGAATTTGGACTTCCATGCCCTCCGCTGCTTTTAGCGCAACATCTTCCATGGACGTGTAATTAAGGGCTCTGAGATATACCGTGCATATAGATTTCTAAAGAGCGCCTTCATGTGTATTGTTGTGCACTGTTCTGTAAGTCACACAATTTCGTTGTTTCTTACTGTTCACCGATACGTTTTCTTGCGTCTGCCAGCACTCTTTCCGTTTCATCGTTTTTTGTCTCCTAGGCCAGTGGCGTTTTCAGTTTAGTTATTTCAGCCTTGTTTTCTGTAACGGTGGTTTTTAATTTTGCTATCACCCCGCTAATTCCCTTTTCTGCCCGGATCATACACGCTAGCGTAATGCGAAAATTTGCTAGCACGTAAATCAATCAGGTAGTTTCTTACTTGATTTGAAGGCGTTTGTAATGGCATTCAGATCCCACTAAGAAAAGACGGAAAAAGTTTGATTTTTGTGTGTGAACAAAACGGTTTGCATAATGGCGCCGCCTCTGTTGACCATGATGGCCCCAGACGACTGTCCTGTGTCTTGATTCCTCGTCCTTTACAAAAACAGAAATCTTTGCACCATCACCAACATGTACATTCTAAACCTGGCCGCCGCAGATATCGTGGTTTCGCTACTAAGCGTGCCAGTGACTGTGGTGACAATTGTCAAACAGCACTGGGTGTTCGGACACACAGCGTACGAGGTGCTCGGGTTTTTCACCATTTTATCGTTTATAGCGTCTGCCATGTCTTTTGGAATGATCGCCATCAACCCATATTTTTACATCGTCAAGTGGAACACTTACACCAACACATTCTCGAAGAGAAAAGCATTGTTTTACGGAGTCGCAGTCTGGGTTGTCTCCATATCTCTGGCTTCTCCTCCACTTTTCGGCTGGTCAGAATATAATTTCATTCCTGGGAAATCGTACTGTTTTGTTTACTGGCCTTCAAATGTCTACTATATGTATTTCATGATCACAGTTTGCTTTTCCGGACCTCTTTCAGTGATGGCTTTTTCGTATTACAACATTTTGACCTTTACAAGGGACGCAAAAAGAAAAGTTTCTCTATCAAGAGGCAACCTCTATCATCAGTATCCTAAAAATGTAACATCAAGATGAAACACTAAAGAAGAACAATCTAGACACTGAACAGAGTCTGCTACGCGACGACTGAAATGCTACAAATGAAAATGCCAAATGACAACAATCCAAACATTATTCGGGAACTAGACTCCAAACAAGTTAAAAGGCCAAAGGTAAGTGGGCGAAACGAGTCCAAATCGAGACTGCGCCAGCTTCAAGTGACAGCGGAAGAAACTAGGATCACAAACACGTTTATTTTGGTGGTCGCTCTGTTCATAATTTGCTGGACACCATTCGCTGTGACAATGTTTCTTGATATGTGTTACCCAAGACCGTTGCCTCGCGCGGTGGATATAATATCGCTGCTGCTTGGTTATCTAAACAGTATGTGTAATCCTATATTGTATGGAGTGCGCAATCCTGCTTTTAGACGAGCATTAGTGAAACTGTACTCTTGATTTATACCCGAACGGTTTCGATCTACAAATGTGACACGACCAAGAAATGCTCCGCAAATGAACAGACCGCAACTTATAGCAACTTGAAAGACGGCAAATTACTACATGTAGTCGAACTTAAAAAGCAAAACGCCTTTGATACGAAACTGGGCTACGAAGATGTTTTTGCGTGACTGTCAAAGATACTTATTTTTATTTGTACAAATGCTAAAACTCAAACAAGACCTTAGATGGCTAAGAATTTTAGGGCATCATTTTAAAGTGATATTTTACTCCACTTTTACTTTTCTGAATATGTATTCCACCCGTTGTAATAACGATAATTAATTTACATTTTATATCTCTGATTATTAACCATTATTGAGTTATTGGGGGCACAGAAATCCTGAGAATCCCGGAATAACTAGAAGGGAAAATTCAAAGTAATCTCTATTTACTAGTCTTTTGGAATGAGATTTTATAAGTACAGTTGAAGTCACTTATGATTACGTAATAAGGTAAAAAAAAACTGATTATATAACTTATTCGGAGAAATCGTGAGTTCAAATGTACAAAATAATAACTAGTCCATGATTTTTGATTGGACTAAGTACATGATCTTTTTTGGGAACGGGACTTAAGCGTGAGAAACAAAGAGATGAAATAAGTGAAGTGGCCATATGGACTTTTCAATAGTTGATATTTTTGTCTTTTCTTTCAAAGAAAACTGATATTTGAATAAAAATGAGCCAGACTGGTGTCCATAATGAAAAAACAAAGGCAAACGTTATCGCAGCTGTTCATAAAATAAACGTGCAAAGCCGTGGTGCATAGATCTATCTATAAGGACAAAAGTCTTAAATATGTTTTTAACACAAAAAATGATCATTAGCTTTCAGTTTTGAACTGAACCAAGCAGCACCCCATCCCCACGTTTATACGTGAGGAGTTGAAAAACGATGGTAGAGTCGGCCACCAAACTCAGAGCTTGCGTTAACGCTCGTTTAGGTCAATCAATTTTTGGATTTAATTTCTTCAGATTGTTTAGATTGTCGCTTTAACGCGAACAAAAATCTGAAAAAAAGATCACTTCATTTTCGTTGCATGACACCCTGAATGAATGTGTGCTACTTACGTCAGATCTAAGCTAACTCTGGGGTAAGACTGAGTTTACAAAATTCGCACTTTGTTAACAAGAAAGGAAGCTACGTTATTGCAGGACTGGAATGTTTGCCACAAACAGCCTTAAAATCACGATTTTTGAAGGATCATTTTCGCAACCACTGACATGCTCTCGCGAATAATTAAAGAGTTTGTATAATCGTAACGGACATCTAAACAGAATTTTGCTTAAAAATTAAAAAGGGTTTTATATTACGCTGATGCTTCCAATAATTACTGTAGCAATCAATCAATCAATCAATCAATCAATCAATCAATCAATCAATCTTTATTTCACGTACACCAAGTAAAAGTCACCAGCGACAACAAATAAATTGATGCAAGGTGTAAAGCAAATGGAGTCCACGGACCCCACAAATAATACAAAATAAATAAATGGCTTAACATTACAAAATCACAAAAGTGCTTTGGAAATTTCGCATGAAAATAAGTATGAATAGTTTAAAATTATATGCACTATAACTGTCAGAGAGGCCCGGTTAGCTCAGTCGGTAGAGCATCAGACTTTTAATCTGAGGGTCATGGGTTCAAGTCCCATATCGGGCGAAGTCCAGAACGTTCTGCATCCAGGTTTAATTTTGTTTAATTTTAATGCAATTTAATTTGTATTCGATCAAGTGATATAGATAAAAGTGAGTTCGTAATAGTAGATACTTGTACCATTATTCTTGGTGCACAAAAATAATTTTCCCTAGATTTGTGACAAAGATGTTTTAATACAATTTTTATTTGGGGGGGGGGGGAATGGGGGGATTTGATTTTCTTAACCTTGGCTATGTTTGTCGGGTGACGGTATAGGACATGTACAATTCTTTAAGGTATTTTGTGTTGAGGCCCAGTCGATGACATTATGTGCCTAAAGGGTAAAGACTACTTGGGTTTAAAAAGCCTGGGTCATGCCTCCGAACTGTCCTATCCTGATAATGGTTTTTAGATTAGAGGTTGGGAGGAAGAGTACCTGTAGCAGCATGACTAAAGAAAATTCTGAGGTAAAAATTGCCCTCTTTATCTCGTTATAGGTACGAACCACCCTGGTACTGCACGCCTCGTGTTTTTATTATGAAGACATCCTTGATATAAGCAGCAAGCGCTCTAGTTGGTTGCTTACTTACAGGCTATTAGCTAATTGCCAAATGAACACCTTTCGGCGGCTGGTATATCGAAGGATAATGCCCGAGGCTGACAGAGTGCTCGAAAAATGAACTGTTAACTAAGAAGCGAAGCTTGGGAGGGCAACTGTGAAATTTTGATGACATTCTTTTAGCCAAGGGTATTATCCTCCGATATACCAGCGAGCAAGTAAGGGGGTCATTTATTTTATAACCCTCAGATTAATTTCCACAATGCGCATGCTTTATTGTGGTAAAGAGAAAACATCGCATCACAACACATTTGCAGCTAAACAAATCCAAGCTGGTTAGTTTTCTCGATTTTATTACCGTGTGATTGGATCTGAAAAGTTAAAACCTGAAAAAGTGACTTCCTTTCTTGTTTTCTTTCGTCATTAAAAACGGACGAAGGATATCAAAATGGCAACGGGTATTGCCTCATAACTGCCGTCCGATTTTGTACCACGTGAGGTGCTTCCTCCAATGAGCGCGCGCAAAATTAATTGGTGGGTTATATATCCTACGAGAAGAGAAGTCGTGCGAAGAAGATGACATAACACGTGGAGCATGAATTCCTAGCCAAAAGACTTTCTATTTCATGTAATGGCAGCACTGACAAACGACTCAGTCTGTATACGAGGCACTTTTCCGAGCGAATATTAACTGATGAATGTTTTACGCCGGATCTTCTGGTCTTTATATTTTGGCCTTGTGTTTTCATTTTCTCCTTCTTGGCTACAGTTTTGTTGCAATGCGAGATTGTGAGTAAGTAGTAACAGGCCACTTTGTGTGTACATTAATTTCTGAGATGTACACCCGAGGATGTACAAGAGGAAATGAAGGTTTTGCCTCCGACTGAAAACAAAATAAAACAAATAAACAAGCAAGGAAAAAACAAACAAAAAACCAATAAAATAACAAAAAGGCCAGAAAAGTGCCCCGTGTGAGGATCGAACTCACGACCTTCAGATTCCTGATGCGGATTATGAGACTGACACGCTGCCTACTGCGCTAACGAGGCAACTGATAATTACATATTATTTAACAAACAGAAACATGAATAGGTTACAATTAAGTGCACCCAAATTAGATCGCTGTCAGCAGCCCGGTTAAGAATTGGTTAAGAATTGGTTAAGAATTGGTTAAGGCTGGTTAAGAATTTTCCTATTTTTCAGGTTGTTTAGAATTTATAGCCACTGTTTTGAAACAAGCAATCAAGGAAGCTAGAAACTGTTAGGTCAGGATGTTTAGTGCTTATGCCTACAAACATGTTGAAATTGACTTTAGAGTGAACATGCCTAGCCCAACAACAAGAACAAGAACGACATTAAAAACCGAACTCCACTGTATTCTTATTAAACTGGTCTATTTCTTTCCAATACGTCAGTCAAAAAAAGGTTTCTTTTTTTGCATTGTTGCGAGTTTAAAATAGTAAAGTGATACGTTCTCGGATACGTAATACAGCTGATGCCTGTTTTCAGTACCTTTTGAATGAAAGGACCCGTCTCATGGCAATGAAAGATTGTGATTGACAGCTAAACGCCTTTGGCTGGTGGCATAACCTCCATAAAAATTTTGCTTTTCCTGATCCGAATCAACTCATCTTGGACTCGTGTTTGTTGCCGTTTGGCCACATCTTCGTTCATCATCGAGCTTTTAAGAAAGTGGCAAGTAAAGCAACAAGTTGTGAGACGATGTTGTGAGGGAAATTGAAGTCCATCAACCTTTTTTTTACAATAAATAAGAGAAATTATTTCTTGCATCGTACTGATTTTAAAATAGGTACAAATGCTTCGAATTAGATTTCATTTTCTGATACGTGACAGCTTATCAGACTGTTGTTACTGTTCTTGTTCTCGGTAATTTTCATTTGCGATCAAGTTTTAAATACATTCTTAGTCCTCATGCCCATCTAGTCGAATAAGCCTACTTTCCAGGGAGGTTTTATGTACAATTTGCTCTCCATTGTCTAGTAGCCTGCGTGTCTAGGAACCTGATAATTCTCGATCTCTTCGACTTCCATTGCCTCCGTTTATAATTTTTCCTCTGGAAGACATTAGGTTTTCAGCCAGAAAGATCCTCCCTGTTTCTGCATGCGGTTGTCGAATAAGAAGATTCGGGGAGGAGGCTAGAAACTCCTACAGTCTCCAGCTTCGCTCCTCGCTCTTTACAATTCTGATTTGATTGACGATTACGGGTATGTTTCCTTTCCAGTTTAGTTCATAAGATATGTGGCTGAATCTGAAAGTAGTAAATTGGGCTCACATAGGCCTCGTGCTGGCTTCTGATTGGTTGTTGGGTTGCCTAGTAACAGCAGTCGGAAACCGCTGACCAGTGGAAAAAAGGATCGCAGGCTCATGCAACCGGAAGTCACGTGTTTTGAGATGAGAAACCGCTGAGCAGTCCAAAAAATCGATCGTGGGCTCAAGGTGGGTTAAAACCGCTGAGAAAACGCGGGCGCAAAGTCCAAAGTCCAATTTTTGGAACGGGGGTAACCCTTGGAGTGAAAACAACACAAAATGAATAAATCACGTTTATTGTTATACGTTTTACAATAACTGAGAAAAATGGTTTTTTTTTTTTTTTTTTCCTGAGTGTTCCTTAATGTTCAATAGAGGGTCCCCATCAAAGGTATGGCAAAGGAACTGTAGAATGGGGGTGGTGGTGGTGCCCCATGTTCTCGATCACAGTGATGACAATCGACGATCTTGTTTGGGCTTTCACTGGTAGCCATAGGGGTAGGTCTTGAAGGTGCGGGGATCGATGACTCTTTTGTTGCAGACTAACTGATAGAACTTGCTGCTTGGTCGGGTGTACAGTTGGTAGTTTGTTGGATTCCGTACAATTTGGTGGGAGTTGATCACCTGTTTTTGGCGAGGTTTTGGAAGGGGTCTTTCTATTTCATCTTTGACATTCTGACGCATGACGTCGTAATTCAACTGGGTGTGTCCTTCACTGTTGAGTCGGAAGCCTCTGACCTTGCATTCCACTTTTCCTTTATTAGTAGTATACCCGTAGTTCTTGGGTCCTCCGCTGACAAATTCTTGGATGTATTCATCGTCCTCTAATTCGGAGGCGAAGTCCCCTAGATAGGAACCCAAGGTAGGTTGGAATTGAGTGGGTGTTTCCTCCAGGTAGATGACAGAGTCGGTGTCAAAGTAGAGGACTCTTTCCCCTAAGCGTTGGAGGGCGTCATACAATTTAAGGCGGGCGTGGCAGGTGGTGAAGCAGGCCACAAAAATGTTGAGGTTGGGTGAGACGCGGATATCCTCTTTTTGGTTTTCGTAATGTACTTCCACCATGTGGTTGTTGATCACGGACACCTGACGTACGTCTAAGGCATCTGTATCCAAGAAACGGTGGAAGGCATGAGGATCATCAAAGGTTTGGATTTGCGTCTTGTTGAGGCGTTGTCCAAACTTGGCCCACATGGAGTTCAACATCAGCTTAGCTAGGGTACGCAGGCCTGGGTTCTTTTTGATGTTGTTGTATTCTAACTGGATACCCTCCTTCTCTTTGAAATCCTGAATGTATTTCCTTTTTTCTTCTTCCGACATGTTTTGTTTAGGCCACCCGCTAGCTTCTTGCTTAATTTTAAGCCAGGTGTTGACATAATCGGCGAAGAGGCCCTCACAGGTTTGTTCAAAATGCCAGACTTCATAGATGTATTGGACTTGGTACCCGAGCTCGACGGCTTTGACTAATTCGGGACTGCACCAGGTACTGGTGAGGGCGCGTTGTTCGTCGGGGTGAGGGCAATGATAGGATCTGTCCAAAAGAGGTTTGTCCATTTCTTCTTCCACACAACGGGCACAGAGGGGAAAGAGCAGTTTGTCGTCATGACGGTAAGGCAGCACGGGATGGTACAATTCACGGGGAGGCAGGACTTTGCATTGGATTAGTCCAAAGTACTGGTGTATGTCAGTGTGACCCGGTTGAGAAAGGATGGTGGGATGTCCTTTGGGGTAGACACACTTCTTGTTCACCCACGGGTACAAGGAGGTGACATCGATGTAGTGAATTTTTTGGCCGGGGGTGATATGATGGTAGAGTTTGATAACATTGGTACGACCTCCACAGAAAGCATCCCGAGGTTGAAGAGGTTGGATAAAGTTGAGTTCCCGGACGAAGGAGTCGATCTCTGGTTGGGTTTTTAGGAGGTGCTCCCATTGACATCCCCACATTTGAATGACGTTGTACCCTTGCTTGGTAAGCTTTTGGACTTTGTTTTGGGTGACGTCATAGACGTCCTGCATGGTTCGATCATAGTTGCGGGGATGTTTTTCGTAGCGATGGGGATAACAGGTAGGGCATCCGTGGGTGAAACACCCTTGAAATTCGTAGACGGTGTGGGTGTCGGGGCAATAACCATCCACATGGATCTGGGTCCCGGGGATCTTATACTCGCCTTCATTTCGGACATGTTGGATGTACTGTGGGTCTGGATTGGCACTGGCCAAGAGATCGTCGAGGCTGAGATCTTGGAGGGCGCGTTGACGTAGTTGGTGATCGCACCAGGTTAACCAGTGAAGGGCTGGGATGGACTGGTTGATGTTGTTTCTCCACCCCTTATGACCGGCGGGTTGTTGGCAATACTGTTCGGGATCATCCGGTTCATACGTAAGTCTCGATTACAAGCGGAGGCAATGGTGACGTGATCGAAGGGATTGAAGCCTGTTAAGTCTTCAAACATGCGTTTGAAAGTCAGACATCCTTGTTTCAAGAGTCGTACATCGGAGCTGCAATAGTCCAACAACTCTTTTTGGAAATTAAACACCACACCCTGGTCGCGTTGTTCTTGATGCCAGGTTTCGAAGGCTTGTCTTCCTTCGAGTGACATGGTCTCAGGCATGTAGTAATCGCGTGAGGGGAGGATGCCCACGTAGTTTTGATACTCATCACTGGGTACGTTGAACTTGTGTGGGAAATACCCTTTGCAGAGTTCTGTCAAACCAAAGGTTTTGGGAAACGCGGAGAGGGGCATCTGGAAGAAACTCATGGAATCAATGAAGCGGATGCGGTCATGTTTGATCTCTAAGAGTTTACACCCGTTGCGGAGTTGTTGGACGATGCGGTTGTCACCATAGTATTCTTGGATGATAAAGTACCCATCGTACCCTTGAAAATTATGAGCGATGACATTGACTTGACGGGTATCGTGGAGGGTCAAGGTATCCAACCATTCCAGAAAGTCACGGATACAAGTGGAACCTGGGAAAGGCTTGGGTTCATCGTTGTCTTCGGTTTCGGCCACAACGAGATTCGCAATGTGTTTTTCCTGGGGTTGCATGGCTTCGATATCAAAGAAGACGTGTAAGGGAGGCAGGTCTTCCTCCTCGTCCTCGGAGGAGGCATGGGGTTCCGCGGCGGCACCTCGTTTGGCGCGAGGGCCTTTTTGACGGGTCCTCTTTCTCTTCTTCTTTTCGTCTTGAGGTTTGGGGGCTCTTTGTATAAAACAACGGTGGTCGTCAGCGTGGACGTACTGATGACAAGACGGGCAATCCACGTGGTAACAACGGTGACGTTGAATGCGGGACAAGCCCACATTTTGTTGATAACAGTTAAGGCATCGGTGTCGTTGAGAGCACACGGAGGACTGGAGGTCCGTGGCGGGTTTGCCCGCATGGGTCTTGCTAGAATGGGCTTCCAAACACGCGGGTCCGAAAAAGTCCCGATGACACGACTCGCAACGTTGAGTGGCTTTGAGGTGTCGGGGGTAAGCATGTTGAAAATCTGGACAATCTTTCTGTCGACAGGCTCCGCACAACTTGGTCTTGGTGCATCGATGCAGTCCCTCGGTGTTGTAGGGTTTCCAACAATCCGCACACACATAACTGGACCCGAAAAATCCCGGCAATTTGGTGATCACGTCGTAATGGTCTTGGTTGTGCAACAGGATCAGTTGTTTGTCAGAAAGGGGTCCAAACGTCGTGATGTGGAACGATCGCTGCGCATCCACCAGGATGATTTGGTAACCGGTGAGGGACGGAGCTTGACTGAATTGGGTCAAGGCGTCATAGCTGGAAGGACCCCACGGTACCTTGGCTTCATCCTGGAGGTCCCAAGCGAGACGTCTCTGCAGCGGACCCTTCCCCCGGCGAATGCTGCTCCATTTCGGGTGCTGGTCCACGCGAGCTTTGGCGACCACGAGGGCTCTGGCGCAACAGAGTTGATCGTCGTTGGTAATCCGGATGATGGATTTGGAATTTTTTCTCAACAGGTTCATGGTGGGATGCCCTGGTTTCCCACGACGGGGTCTGCCGGTACCTTGAGGAGCATGATGGACTTGAGTGATGGAGACTTGAAAGGAGTCATCCATTTCAAATTGTTCGTTGCTGTTGAGGGCTTGGGCTAAACGTTGGAACAGAGCTTCCACGCGCTCTGTGTCTCGACGCCATTCACCTGCACGTAATCCCCACCCCTGAAAATTATTGTGCAGGCGATCGGATGCTATTGTAAAGTAGAGGCGATCTTGATCGTGGAGGTCGGGGGTGGTGGTTAACACTTGATCGACGGCTCGACGTAATCCATCTTGGAGAGCTTGGGCAATGTTTTGACCTGGAATCAAGGTCCCCCTTTGACGTAACTGGGTCTTGAAATGACGTTCTTGTACCCCCATGCGATCACTCTTCCGATTCACAAAAGGTTCTAAGTCAAATTGGAAGGTAACTTGCGCAGAGGGATCCAATCCACCCCCGCTTTGTTCCCATTGGTCCAAGGCCTCTTCACAAATGTCGTCGTCACTGTCCGCCATGTTTTCGGTGCAAATCAAAGATCTCACACAGGAATTTGTGTCGTCTTCTGAATCACTTATCTCACGACGTGTAGCGAGGTCGCTTGGCCCCGGCAGATCGTTGTCTTCGTGAGAGGACATGATCAGATGAACTCACTGGAGATCGGGGTTCGTTTTTTATAGAGAAAAAAAAATGTCACGTGGGAGGGGAAGGAGCCAATCACTAAACAGGGTGCCCCCTAGAGAGGGGGTGCCCTAGGGAGGGGTGGGACGGGGTGGGGGGACCCCCCTCCCCCCTCTCTAGTTAGGGTCCATGGTGCATCACGGGAACGAATGAGAGACTATAAAACAGATCGCCCCTTGAGGTCAGTCGTCTCAAGATGGACTCTAGTCTAGACAACCTGTTGAAAGATTTCGAGAAGTTTGAAGTGGAACACATTTTAGATGAGGTTAAGGAGTGGGTGCTCGACGACGGAGACATCCGGGAGTTTGGGGAAGCGCTGCTTGAGGAAAGGAGGAAAAGGAGGCAGCTCGCCCAAGCAGCCCAAGCAGCACGCCACAAGTACATGGAAGAGCACTGGAACCCGGGCTGCTACCCGCAATTCACCACCGAGTGGTACATCCGGGGCCTCGACTTCTGTTGGACAAACTGGCATCACCAATTCAAGAGGCCCCGGACACCCCCACCAGCACCGCCCCCCTCGCCCGAGGTCTCCCGAAAGGTGCTACCCATGCGGTCGCCAAGGCCCCACGAGCTCCCGACAAAACGACAGCGACAGCGATGAGGACAACGACGAAGATAGCGACGACGACGAATACGACATGAACAATAAAGTGGCAGAGATCCTGGCGAAAGAAGCACGACGACTGGCGCGGCGACGGGCAAACCGAGCTAGGTACCGGGCCAGACACCCCGATCGAGTATCCGAGCAGAAACGTCAGTACCGGGCCAGACACCCCGACCGAGTAGCCGAGCAGAGACGACGGTACTATGCCAAAAACCGCGATCGAATAGTCGAGCAGAGGCGACGGTATCGGGAGAGGTGTCGGGCCTACATTAAAGAGTACTATAAGGAGCGTGCAGAACGAATCCGGGCGCATAAAAGGGACTTTTACCGATCGGAAGCAGGTCAACGGTGGCAGAAAGAATACCTGGCGAGAAAGCGTGAGAGCGCGGCCCTCTTACGTCGACAAAGAGGTCCCATGGTCCAAAAGACAACGGAGGAGAAACGCCAAGCCTTAGGGCCCCTCAAATTAACCGTGACGCTAGAAGATTTTATGAAGGACTTTCATGATTCCCTCTCGCCCAGCCCGGAGGATTCTGTGGACCAACCTAGTACCCTCATGGACATGGATTCAGGGGTCTTTCATCCTCTGGATTATTCCGTAGTCGACGAATCGTCCCTTTCTTCTTGTGACATGTGGGACGATGGGAAAGGATTTTTAGACAATTTAGTCGATGACTTGCCGTCATCATCATCGGACGACTCCTTGTTGAACAATTTACTCGAGGAGCTCGATGACTTGCCGTCATTGGACGACTGTTTATTTGACTTTTTAATTGACAGGATGGAGGAGAATTCTTCGTTTGATTTGGATGACTTTGTCAGTTAAACCCCCTCGTTTTCGTATTTTTGGCAGAACATTGAATCGTCTCAGTATTTGGAAGAACATCCGTCTCAGTATTTGGCAGAACATTTCGTATTAGTATTTTTGACAACTCATGAACCAAATGAGACAGTGACATTGTTTTTATTTTATCAGGATGAATGTTGTCTACACCACAATGGGTTTTGTCTCGCAAATCCTGTTTGAGACTCAACACGAACTACAGAAGACTATAGAATGCAGAATAACCATACCAATGAGACATTTTCATTTTTTACTCAACATGTAATGATTTGTTATTAAATGTTTACAATTTTAAACGTTTCTTGGCTTGCATGATTTTCTTGACCACCCGTTCCGTCTTGTTTTTCTTGCCGGGTAATCGATCAATGGCTTGGATCATCTTGGTATCGGCTTTCCATTTATCTTGCAAATTCTTGGCACGGCTGTAATCAATGTCGTGTTGCTTAGCAATCTGGTCCAAGCGATTGATCCCGGGATCCCCACGTTTCAGACGTTTAGCCAAATGGGTGCCAGGCCCCATGTACTGATAACCGGGCCAATGAAATTCCTTCCCCGTTTTCGCAATCCATTTTTGGACATCCAAGGCCCCTCCTCGTTGGGGGCGTTTCCGTTTAATACCCCTTCTCCTCTTGGCGGGCATGTTTTATTCACTGTCGTACTGCAAACGTCTCCGTCGGGGCTGTTTGGGTTTAGTCCAATCTTCCCAACCGGGTAAAGGTTTCAATCGTTGCACTTCCCGGGAGACGCCTTTGCCTTTGCCCTTGCCTTTGCCTTTACCACTCTCGGTTAACTTTTTTTCCAAGGCCTTGCGCTGTTCTCGAATGACTTGTAAACGCGTCCGGGTATCCCCTCGACTGGTGGAAGGTATCTCTTCTCCTCGACTGGTAGAAGGTCTCTGTTCTCTCGCGCCTTCCCTGGTAGCAGGGGTAATGGTGGGTTTGGGAGCCGACGGACCTCCTTTTATCATGCGCTTCAACCATTGTTCGACGGGCCCCGTTACCAAATCCCCGGCTTCTTCCTCACCTTCTTCGCCTGGTGGACCACCCGGGGCACCAACCCCCACCCCGCCAGGAAATTGACGAATGCGTTTGGTTAACTTGATTAATTCTTGACTCAACGGTTTGGTTTGAGCATTGACCAAGGCTGGGGGTAATTGAGGGTTGGCTAATAACACATGTTTTTGGGCGGCGAGCGTCGCGGCTTTGTTCAACAAGGCATTTTCGGTGAGTTCTCCTTTGTAATATTGAATGAGTTGTTCCAAGTCCTTCTGGGGAATCATGTAGACCTCGTCCATGGTCGTTGACTACAGTCGGGGCAAAGTTCCCCGTCTTCTACCGCACGGCAACTCTTACAAAGACGGGCCCTCAAGATGGGTTGGTACTCTCGATACAACAGGTGATATTTATGCTTCCAATAATGACACTCGTCTTTCCACTTGTCGGTGGCCCGATTGGCCTCTTGTAACAGAGTCATCCACGTGGCAAGGGTTAACGAACACATTGACATAGCACCTCGTGAAGTCCTTGAAACAATCCGCTTCCTTTTTGTCGGACTAACCACTGACGACGTTTTTTGACGGAATGTCGACGACGTCCCAAATCACGTAGTACCTTTTTATAGGGTTGAAGTTTAGCCAGCATGGGTGGGGTCACAGGAATCTTGTTTTTTAAAAAGTTCAACACCAATTCACTCACAGCATTGATTTGATCGGCATTGGCATGTTGTAACAACTCTTGACGTTTGGAACCATTGGCTTCTTGTAACATGGACCGTAAAAACGGTAATTGACGTCGAAGACGTTGCATCCTTTATCGGTGACGACGACG